>CABHPR010158052.1:5355-38027 GCA_902168415.1 Peromyscus melanophrys | reverse complement strand
GATGATGATGATGATGATGATGATGATGATGATGATGATGATGATGATGGTGGTGGTGGTGGTGGTGGTGGTGGTGACTGAATGCCCAAGGTCACGCTGAAGGACCTTCTGAGTCCCCTCATGCAACCTGGCAGGCACCTCACTGTGCTGCCATTATTCATGATCTCTTCACTGCTTAAAATCAACACGAACAAATTTGTTTTTCCTCTGACCAAAGCGTTTGTTTTGTTCAAAAGGCATTAACAACAAATGTCATCATCCCTGTCCCTCTCCAAAAGTCCCTGGCTGTGTCCCTAAGACAACAGCAGCTTCATAGCAGAGGCTGTCTCCAAGCTTCACCCCATTGGTTTATCAACCTTATTAACATGTAGAAAGTTAGAGAAGGAGTGGGTTAAGGCTACTGCTACATGGGATGCAAATAAAACAGACACTTGACATAGAAACATAAGATGCTCACAGTCCTTTATGCCTTTTTAAGGGACTCAATTTCTTTTTCTATTTCCAATGTCTAATATAAAGCAAATGTTCTCTTGCCCAGGATTGTCCCTTATAGAAAGAGTTGCGGGGCTGGAGAGATGGCTCAGAGGTTAAGAGCACTGCTTGTTCTTCCAACCGTCCTGAGTTCAATTCCCAGCAACCATATAGTGGCTCACAACCATCTGTAATGAGATCTGGTGCCCTCTTCTGGCCTGCAGGGATATGTGCACGGTATACATAATTAAAATAAATAAATAAATAAAAATTTAAAAAAAGAAGGAGTTGCACTGTATTAGATTCCTTACTAAAATCTTAGATAGCATCATATTCTCTCCATGGATATTCCAAATGGAACACCCATATCTAAAGAGTCAAAGCTAACATTTACAATGAGAGAAAAGAGGAAACATTTATCTTTCTGGATCAGATGTTTGTCTTTTGGGATCTGTGTTACCATACTCAGAATGATTGTGTCCAGCTCCATCCATTTATCTTCAAATTTCATAATTAAATTTTGTCTTAACAGCTAAGTAATATTCCATTGCATAAATATACCACATTTTCGTTATCTACTCATCAACTGATGGATACTAGGCTGTTTCCATTCCCTAGCTGTTATGAGTAGAGAATAATGGACAAGCGTGAGCAGGCATCTTTATGTAAGACATAGAGTCCTCTAGGTAAATACTCAGGCATGAGATAGCTGGATCATGTGGTAGTTCTGGTGCTAGCTTTTTAAGGAACTGCCACACCAATTTCCAGTGAGGTGCCATAAATCCCCAAACATTACAGGATATGGATAATGCCATTAGTTACCCTCTAGTACTTGATGGTAAGACCCTATTGCTGAAGACGCCTTATGAGTCATAGAACATGGAGCTAATACTGACGTGGAAGCTTCATCCTGTGGGCCCTGGCCTTCCCATATTGAGTAAACTGTTGCCTGCTTGCCGACCTTGACCAGATGTCCTCCCTATGCTGATTCCCTGCCGATTTCCTTCTTACTGAATGCTCACTGGAGGTTCTTTGTCCGTGTATCCTGCATTTGGTGTAAACAGCTTAGATGCAAGAATGTAGAACTTCTGTCCTCCGGGGGGAGGGGGTGGGGAGTGTTCCTCCATTGCGCTGTAAGCCTGTGTTTAAGGTTTCCTCCCTCTTTCAATAATTGGCATTTAGCATTCTGCTGTGGCAAATGACTCGCTGTTTCTTGTCTCTATTTTTTAATCCACAGCCCCTCGCTTGGACATGGTGAACGGGTGGCAATAGCATGGGCGTTACCACAACATCATCCCTCCTAGACACCTTTCACAGAGCTTGAAGGTGTTGTGCACACTACCAGAAGTAAAAAGTAATCATTAGTTTTACATATCTGTGAACCTTGCAAGATACAGTAATGGTTGCTCTAGCAAGACATGCCCATTGGCGCAATAATGCCAAAAACATCATGTGGGTAACCAACCACTATCTGGTTGAATTTAAGTCCCGCTCCATACAATGAAACCCATACCTGGCACCACTGTCCAGCCAAGAACTTGTGGCTAAACAAGTCATGGGCCCTAGAGGAGAATATACTACTGTTTTTCTGCTAAATGAGATAGTATTCAACTGACTCCTAATGACTTGTGTATTTAATTAACTCGTAATATATATCTCAACCTTCTTTAGAGAAGCGTCTACTTGCAGTCGATGGTGGTTAACACAGAGACTTACAATCGGCCAAAGCACAGAGAATAAAAGACTCCAGAATTCCCAGTCCTAAATGGAACATATATACTATTATAAATCTATACTACAGCCCTTCCTCCCAAGGCTTAGGATCATTGCGGAAGAGAGTCAGAAAAAGTCTACGATCCAGAGTCGGTGGATGACTCCAGGAAACACTGTCTCCAGACACAGCGGGGAGCTTGCACGTATGACCTCACAGCAGCTGTGACAGCATGCACAAGGCCCGTGCTAGCTCAAGCCAAACCAAATCCCAACAGGAAGAAGGGAGGTGCTCTCGAAGTCTCACCCCTAGGAAAGAAGCTGTGAGTATTTGATAGCCGACTGAAGAGGGAAACGCAGTTTTCTCTAAGAGTGTAGCCCTAGTAAATCGATCACACTCCAGTGGGTGCCATGCGTTCGTATGAGCAGCACAAATTGGACTTGATGGGAGTTTAAAAAAAGAAACACAAAAGGGCAGAGAACAACATTTTGTGGGTAGGCAAAGGGGAGGTGGATCTGGAAGGAGTTCAAGGAGACCATAAAATACGATCAAAACACGTTGTACAAAATTCTCAAAGAACTAACACAAAACTCTGTAAAGGACATGGGGCCTGACACAGCAGTTTCAGTGGTCATGTTTAACAGGGTTCCAAGCCCCTATTTCTCCAGCAGTCCAGAAGTGGGAATGGAGAGCCCACAGATCCATGTGAGTTCACTCAAAGAGGACTCAGGAAAGAAACACACCCAGAAGGATTGTCTAAAACCTCTCCGGGAAGCTGAAAGTTAGAAGCAGTAATATTTCTATATTAATATGTCACTTTAGGTATGTTACTTTAAATATAGACGGCGCATCTTTGTTAATAAATTGGACGTTAGCTGACATTTATCTATGTTCCTGAAAGTACGTTTAAAAAACTTTTCAAGTTGGCCAAATGCTTTTCTTGGCTTTAATGGCCGTGCATTTAAGTAGATGCTGTGCGCTAGCGGAGCATAATGGGACCTCATGTAAGAGCAAAGACAAATAAATCACTCGGAGCTTTTTAAGGAGGGAAAAGGGGCAGAGGCAGAGGAAATCGAGAGAAGAAAATTTAAAAGCAAGAGCCAGTTTTCGAAAGTTTCACTGTCTGTCAGCTGCATTTGGGATCTGACTCACCCCCACCTTGTCCCCCCTCCACTCAGCCCCCCCACCCTTCCACCCTACCCCTCTACCCCCACCCTACCTCCTCCACTCCCACCCTTCCACCTTGTCCCCTCCACCCCCACCCAGTCCCCTCCACTCCCACCCTGTCCCCTCCACCCCCACCCTGTCCCCTCCACCCCCACCCTGTCCCCTCCACCGCCACCTGCCCCCTCCACCCTCACCCTGCCCCTTTGGAATGCATGGTCCAGAAGGCTCCTGGTCAGACTGCTCTTGAAGACAGCTGACCTAAAGCAAACCCCTCTCCTCCAGACTCCAGCCAGTGAGGCCTACAGAGAACATTGTATTATGTTGTTTTGTTTCCAGTGTCCCGGAAAGAGTGAAGAGAGAGCTGGAGCCACGAACTGTTACAGACAGGAGAAGGCAAAAGAAGGAAAAGTTCTCCGGATTTTGGTTCTATATTCCATGTCAAAGACCCCATTTCCACCCCAAACCATAGAATTCTGAAACAAGGCAGGGAGGGAGCATGGAGGCCATACCTCTTAATCTATGAAGAGTAGGACAGTATCCCTTTACACACTTTTTATTTGTGTTCCCAATAAGAGGAATTTCCTTTAAGATCTCAGAAAAGCTTGGCAGACATTGTTCTCAGGCTAAGCAAAACCAACGGTCTTATCCCTATTGATGCTCAAATCAAGATAACTTGAATGATCTTAATACCCTGTGCATCAGTCTGGGGGACGGCTGGCTCTGATTTGAAGTAGACATGTGCTCACACATCGCTTGCATTACCACCTCCACCAGAGACATCTGCACTCCCCTCCCTTACTCCATGTCATATGGTCACCATCAAAGGTCACCACAATTGAAAAGCCATTTGCAGGAAGTAAGCAGACCACAAATCACTCAGGAGAAGGGAGCTGTCAGACCCCAGCACATACCCCAGAAGTAAGCCCTACAGCCTAGCAGATCGTAAGCCAGCCTCAAGACCATGCTTCCTCCCTTTTAATTCTGTCATTTTTTAAGCCACAAATACATGAATAGATACTAAATAACACTCTGCATGAGATTTTTAGACTTAAAGAGTATATATAATTTTACTATGTTAAGTCAAAACAGTGTGTGTGTGTGTGTGTGTGTGTGTGTGTGTGTGTGTGTGTGTACATGAGTGTGGATAGTATGTATATATGTTCATGTGTGCATATTGTATATGTACTGTGTATGTGTGGTATGTGTATACAGTATTTGTGATGTATGTGTGTAATGTATAGTGAGAATAGAATGAATTTCTTCATGTGTGCATAGTGTATAGGTAGTATGTATATGTGGTATGTGTATGATAGTATTTGTGATATATGTGTGTATAATGTGTGTGGAGTGTGTATGTATATATGTGTTCATGTGTAGGGTATACATAGTACTTTCGGGATGTGTGTGTAGTATGTGTATGCATGTGTGTAGTATTTGTGGTGTGTGTGTATATAGTGTGTGTGTGTGTGTGGTATTTGTGGTATATGTGCCTACAGTGGTATATGTGCCTACAGTGAGTATATGTGGTATTTGTGGTGTATGTGTGTACAGTGTATATGTGTATGTACTTGTGGCATATGAGTATATAGTGTATGTGAGTTAGTGTACTTGTGGCATATGTATGTAGAGTGTGTGTATGTACTTGTGATATATATGCGTGTGTGTGTATATATATATAGTGTAAGTATGTTTGTAGTACTTGTGGTGTATGTGTGTATAGTATGGTTGAGTGCATGCATTTGTGTGTGTGTGTGTGTGTGTGTGTGTGTGTGTGTGTGTGTGTGTGTGTTACTCAAGACTGTAGATTTTCCTCAGGAGCATAACTCAGGATTCACAGAAAGATATATCAGAATAGTGAAGCCCTAGCCCAAACTTTATGAGGAGACAATGCGACAAAGGATGAACGATATCACAGAAAACCTCTCTTGGGGTGGATGCTCACACACAGTTTATACAGTATAGACAAAGCTCTAGCCACTCTGAGCAACATTGAAGCAATAGACACGTGTAGGATCCTGACTAGAAGGGAACTGATTCCTCATCAAAGAGAAGCTGGCTAAAATGAAATGCGAGCTACTGGAGGAGCCAGATCCACAGTCACATGACAGTCTTTCATCACACAGACGGGTGCCACATCAACCACAATGCGCATCTCCATCTTGGTTTGTGTGCCTAGACTCTACAGTGTTTGTGCAATTAAATCTTTACTTAATAATGCATATCTCGCGGGCGGTGGTGGCGCACGCCTTTAATCCCAGCACTTGGGAGGCAGAGCCAGGCGGATCTCTGTGAGTTCGAGGCCAGCCTGGGCTACAGAGTGAGCTCCAGGAAAGGCGCAAAGCTACACAGGGAAACCCTGTCTCAAAAAAAAAAAAAAATGCATATCTCAGAATGTAACCAGTGATGGCGATTCTCTTCCTTTCTGACTTTTTAAAGGATGAAATTTAATAATAAGAGAGGAAGGCATCCTGAGATGTGTGTGCTCAGAACAGACAACACGCACCAGGAGTCCCAACATTCTGGGAAGTTAAGGCAAACTGCTTTGGTTTCTAGGTCATTGTAGACTACCTAACTACACACGAAGGTTTGAGTCTAGCCTGGGCTGCATTAACAAGACATATCTTTAGAAGTGTGTGTGTGTTTGTGTGTGTGTGTGTGAGAGAGAGAGGGGGGACAGGATAAGGGACAAAGGAAGGGGAAGATTAATTCAGTAAATAAAGGGATGAAAGCTTGGAGAAGGAATGGCAGATCTAAATATTGATTGCAAGTGGTTTGGACTCTGAGACCCCAGGCATTAGGCAACTAACACAGCCATGGAAAGTCATGACTTATCTCTGAAATGCATCCAAGCAGATGTATTTGTAACAGGGACGAGGGAATGCATATTCAAGACTAGAATGGGGCAGGAAAACCTGTTACCATGAGAAGGTTTCATATGACAAGATGAGGCTGGACCCTTACTCCGGGAATCCTGTCACTGTTGAAAAGTAGACTTCTTCGTTGTCACTGCTTAGCTGGACAATGACATGCTGAGGCACGGAGTTGTGTTGCTCTTCACTGAGGAGGAAAAGACAGCAAAGAACAGAACCTTGGCCAATGAGGCCCTGATTTCTGGTCTATGGGAAATGTGGTCTAAAACCTCCCCTGGCAAGAATATTCTCATGCCTGCCTCATGAGGTAGTCAAACCACAAAAGCTGTAATGTTGCTCTGACTCACACAAAAGGACAGATCTGCTTCTGGGCCTCATGAGGTCACCTCTAGCTAGCTGCTTGTTTAGGATTTTAACTTCTGGAATTAACATTTTTTATTGCTTAGTGAAGAGAAAGAGAGAGATTGTTACCCCACATTACATGAAAACTTTAAATCATATTGTCTTTCTTATTATTTTATACTTTAGTTAATCCACATGTCTTAATAGTTTTACATTTTCTTCATAGTTCAACCCACGCCTGAAATTACCTTCCCAGCTCACATCTTTGGATAAGCAGGAAAAATTAATCACATTGGTTGAAAGTCAGGGAAATCTTGGTTCAAATCTATATTCTGCCATTCATTAGCTTTATGACCTTTGGTGTGTTAATTAACCTCTGTGAGGCTATAATATCTTCTTTTCAGCATTGCGATTAAAGTTTAAACGATGGGGGAAATTAAGAGCATTTGAATGTAGTAACTGCCACACAGTAAATATATAATAAATGGTATTTTAAAGTATTTTGTATCTTTTCATCATGACCAGATTAGCAAAAACTTTAGAGTTTAACAATAGCAAGTGTTAACACAGATGTGTAGCAACAGGACCTCCCATGTCTAACTGCAGGGCAAGTGTGGCAGACAAAAGGCCAACATAATCTTGAGAAAATAATGTATGTGACAGAAAAAAACAAATTAGAGTATCATTCCATTTATGTAGAGCAGGAAAAACTTAAATAAATAATATTTTATGTGCATATGTTATTTAAGTTTACGCAAAGGCAAAATAACACAAAATTCAGAATAGTAGCCCACTCTGAGAGAGGGCAACAGAGGTCAGGAGGGACACCTCGGACTTTCAAAGGTGTTATTAACAATGGTTTGATTGACAACGCAGGTAGTGGGAGTCACAACGGTGAGAATGACATTTCTTGAATGGGGATTGGTAACCTTTTCCTATAAAGGATAAGAGACTAAATATTTTGGGTTTTGCAGCTGGCTTAGAGTCTTTTCTATTGCTATGATAAGACATGACTAAGGCACTAATAAAGGAGAGCATTTCTTTAGGGTAACAGTTTCAGAGTGAGTCCACGACCATCATGGCATGGAGCATGGCAGCAGGCAGGCAGGCATGTCACTGGAGTAGAAGCTGAGAACTTACATCTTGAGGCACAAGCGTGAGGCAGAGACCCTATCTGGGAATGGCATGGACTTTTGAAACCTCAAAGCCCAACTTCTTCCAACAAGACCACACCTCCTCCTCCTGCCCAAATAGTTCCACCAACCAGGGATCAGGTATTCAAACATATGAATGAGCCTTTGGGGGACATTCTCATTCAAACTACTACAGTGAACCACAATCTCTATTATTATTATTATTATTATTATTATTATTATTATTATTATTATCATTATTATTATTTAGGTTTTCTTTCACAATCCTTTTAAAATATAACTAGAACACAAAATGGCTTAAAAGATAAAGGAATTCATTGCCAAGCCTGATGACCCCTGAATTCACTATGTGACCCACGTGTGGTAAAAGCAAAGAACCAAATCCTGAAAGTGGTCTTCTGACGTCCACATGTGTGCATAGTACAGGCACATTTGTGTACACATACATACATACAAAAATAAGTAAGCTAATGTTAAAAATAAAAAGCTTAGGGCTAGAGAGATGGCTCAGAAGTAAAGAGCACTGGTTGCTCTTCCAGAGGACCTGAGTTCAATTTCCAGCACCTACATAGCAGCTCACAACTGTCTACAACTGTAGTCCAATGGGATCCAATGCCCTCTTTTGGCATAGAGAGGTACATGCAGACAAAACGCACATATACATAAGGTATATAAATAAATGAATATTAAATAAATTAAAAGTTTATAGAAAATGTGTTAAAACCTTCTTACAAAACTCAGCTCTAGGCCAAACCTTGCCCACACACACACACACACACACACACACACACACACACACACACCAAATAAAAAGAAAAATGAAGCAGGACGTTTTCAGATAAAGCACACATCTTCTTAACCCAGATCAAAAGTCCATCCAACAAACCTTCACTCTCTTGGACTCATTTCAACGTAAGAAAAGAAATTCCATTTTCTCTGTTTCTAAAGAAAAAAGACGGCAATGAAATGCTCTGAAACTCTTGGGCACTCTAAACAGACCGGAAGCAAACTCTAAATGTCAAAGTCAGTACTGTAGTCATAGATAAGACTGGGTCTTGGGCAGCAGAGGTCACAGTCAAAATAATGATAACAATCATTGAATAAAGCCACGGTAATGAGTGTCTGCTCGTAAGTGAGAGCCCTACTATGTGCTAAGTACTGGTATCAGACATCTGATCATTCACAACAATCCCATGTGGTAGCCATTGTATCCACCCAGTTTTATCACGGTGAAAACTGAGGCATGTATTCGAGGTCACACACCTGGGAGGTGAGGGGCCAGCGTTCACACCTGGGCAGTTGGGTCTGGAACTTACTCTCCTACCACGAGGCTGTTCTAATTGTTTAGTACACTGGTCTCCTACCAGGAATGAAGTGGTATTTTTATCCTCATTCTACAGATAAGGAGGGTGGCTGTACCACTGTCCCTACCCAAGTAGTTTAGCTGGAGGCTTGGATGGGGGCTGCTGCTACTTGTGCGGGTGGCATCCTACATTTTACAAATCTCAGCTTGTCAGTGGCAGGAAAAGATCTTCTGAATAAAAGTAGGTCCACCTTTCACCCACAACAGACCACAATGGCTCATCAGACCACATGGAAATAACTATATCCCACCTTCAGGGAAGCACCAGACTTGGCCTTGGAGAAATAAGCAGGTCCTAGAAGTCATTTCTGAGATAAGGACATTGGATATAAGGATCTCGATAGTTATAAAATGGAATATTAACCAGTCTCATTCAAGCAAAGCCAGAATGTAACATGGTCATTGCTGTTTCCTAACCCAGAATTTTGAACCACCTACTGTGTGACACAAACCTTTCTAGATGCTAAAACACGTGACTCACATGCTGCAATCCTCCTTCAAGGGCTGGGGTGTCTCCCCAGCCCTCCGCAGACCGCTGCTGCAAGAGTTCAATGGAGAAGATCCAGGTCTTTAGGCAGAGGCAGGGGATTAACAGAGGTATGACAGACATGGAAGAGGGGCCACACTGCCAGCCACAGGGACACCCCTACCCTGCAGCTGTGGCAAAAGGCAGAACCATACCCGTCTATGACTATCTTCAGGATGGGGGATCCTATTTAAGCAAGGGTTTACAACAATTGCCTTTCTCCTGAGCGTGGGGTGGGGGTGGGATTCGAAATGAGTACTTTTGGGGAAAATACCCCCTCAAGTTTCTCTTTTATGTTAGAGATGGCCCAGTTAGTTAGTAAAGTGCTTGCCTTTGTGCACAAGGATCTTAGTTTGACCCACGGGCATGGCGATTGTGTTTGTAATCCCATCACTGGAAAGGTGGAGACAGGCAACCCTGCGGGACTTGTTAATCAGTCAGCCAAGCCTGCTTGGTGAGCTCCAGGCCAGCAGAGATCCTGTCTCAGAGAACAAGACAGATCTCACCTCTGGTCTCCATGCACGTGCACGTGTGCATATGCACACACGTGTGTGTGCATACACACACGCATACACACACAGAAGCCTGCATACACATGAACACATCCATCACACAGAGAGACACAAGAGCTCATGTCACATAAGAATACATATCTGCTTTAAATCATGATACCTTTTCTCCATCTATCTTCAGCCTGAGCAAATTCTCCAAACTGCACTGACCAAGCAGACCTCCATTGGCATTCTTGGCTTTACTATGTGGATGTTGTAGAGGGAAGGAAGGGAGAAAGGCCATGCACCAGAGTGTCACCAGGGAGACTGTGCGAAGACTTTGGTCAACAGTGTCTTCCACTACCAAGTATTTCTATACTGAAGAAATCTGTTTCTATCTTGGAAAATTTTGGAGGCCTAAGTCCTTAAGACTTAGGTAGTGGTGGTGCATGCCTTTAATCCCAGCACTCAGGAGGCAGTTTTGAAACCAGCCTGGTCTACAAGGTGAGTTCCAGGACAGCCAGGGCTGCACAGAGAAACCCTGTTTCCAGAAGAAAAACAAAACAAAACAAACCTTGGGGAAAGGAGCGTGGAGAAGCATCAGGCACAAGCAGAGGGAGGGGGACATGTAACAAAAGGTTCCAAAACTGTGGGCTTGTGGGTCCCAGGGAATTTACATACTCATGCTCATCCTGGCACTAGCTAGCTCCTGACTCCTCCTCTCCCCAGCTGCTCTTTTCAGCGAAGAACCTACATGCGCTCAATTTGGCCTTGCCCAAGCAAGCCTCTAAAGTCACAAGAATCTATTCTTCCTCAGGTGAATAGCCCAGATCGGCCGTAAACCCTCCACAAAGACAGCAACCAACTCTCAAACAAAGCCCCACTTCAAAACTTCTGGCCAAATCCCACCCAGGCCTGTCCACACGTTCAGCCTTGGGCCTCTGCTACGAGCAACCCACACAATGAGTCTCTGCTCAGGGCAGGTTCTAGTCTCTCAGCAGTGGCTAGGCAACTCTAACAAGGTGTCAGGATCGCTGGAAGGGCTTAGAATGCAGCATCCCTGACCTCAGCCTGACAAGTGTGGTATCTAAGAGTAGGGCCCACGAATTCAGAAGTATTTTTAAAGTGCCCCAGGTTGAGAGCAGTGTCTTTGGTCCAGTTTGTCATGGATGTCACAGCTCAGGGGGATCTAAAATTAACTCATCCTCAGAATTGAATGAGCAAGAAGGTTTTGCTGCATTTGAACTGGACTCGCGTCTAAAGGAGGGAAAGAATGCCTAAGAGTGGGAATGTGGATACAGCAATGGGGTCCGCAGAACTTGTTTCTACGAGAATATAAAAATAGCGTGTATCTATCAAACATCCCATTTCTTACGTATTCTGCCCCATTGTCTCCGTAACATGGCTGTATTGTAAGGCCACAAATCCTAGCCTTAGACATAGAGTTTGTTCACCAGGTTTACAGGTGGCCTCTATTTACTTAAAGTCCCATCTGAGCTCTTTTTAGACACAATAAGACCACAACTAAAACAAAGAAGAGCAAAGGAAAACCCCAAACTAGTGGTACTTCAACCTTGACTTGTTTTTTCAAAAAAATGAATAACCTACTCATGAATTAGTCACTGAAATATGAAAACTAGTACAGATGAATTCTTCAGCGGGGATTCTTCTGTAGTAGATGGCTCTTCCACAGGGTTACTAGGAGACAATCTGCAAGACTCCAGTTGAATAGAATCCATGGCTGAGGGATGCTAAGAACATCAATACACAGTTGTGGGGTTGAGGAGTGGGGAAGGCAAAGGATAGTGCCTGCCAAGATCTTTCTGGAGTTCTCTGCTTGGGCTCTAGCGCGATGCCATGGCAGGGTGGTAGAGCTCCCTACCCACCAATTTCCAATCTGAATATTGCTCACTAAAGATCTGCTCTGTGTGCAAGCAAAGCTCCAGGGCTTTCAAGTGCCAGGTCCCACAAGAGGGACCCACTCCTAGCAGCTTGTTCAGAATTCTTGAAGACAGTCCCGTGCTACCTCTCCCAGGGCCCGGACTCAGGGTAGAGAGAATAAGAGTCCTGGAACGCGATGGGGGATTTGATGCTTTACAGTCTCACTAGCAAGATTCCCCAAACCACCTAGATCTTGTTACAAATCAGTGAATTTCTCTTACTCCCTTAGGTAGGGAGGTGGGGAGTCTGGTTACTGTAGGAAGAAGAGGGACGACCTGCAGCCCCAGAGCTGGGAATGAAGAAACTGATGAAAAGGATGTGATTAATCAAGGCGGTGGTGGCGCACGCCTTTAATCCCAGCACTTGGGAGCAGAACCAGGAGGATCTCTGTGAGTTCGAGGCCAGCCTGGTCTACAAAGTGAGTTCCAGGACAGGCACCAAAACTACATGGAGAAACCCTATCTTGAAAAACCAAAAAAAAAAAAAAAAAAAAAAGGATGTGATCAAATAAGCCAGAGGGAAGGAAAAGAAATGTTCCTCAATTCATTCAATAAATACTCGAGCCTCTCCCTCCTTAAGGTCCACACTCCTCAGGGAGGCAGCCTGAATGCAAGCCATCCCACAGGGATCTTCTCTCCAATACAATCTTCATTCCATGGGGTCTCCCTACCACCATATCTCCTTTCTCAGGGCTTAGAGGAATTAAGCAAAGATACAGCTTTCGACCTCAAATGAGGATCTCATTCCCCACAGAAATGATTAGGTATTGCTGTAGCTTCTAACTGCTGTTTCTAACATTTCAACATTCTATGGAAAATGTACTTTCAATTCCCAACAACCTGTTTATGAATTGTCTTTCAGAACCAAAGAGGTGTATGGATTGGACATTGCTTCTGCAGGGGGAACTCGTGATGAATGATGAACCAAAGGAGGGATACAGAGGGTATTTGGCATGAAGTATCCATGTCTTTGAAGCAAACAGCAAGATGAGGGATTTAAAAGTCTGTAATTACAATATATAGTTTCTGGCTTTCTTATCTCTTCAGTCACAGTTGGGTGTGTGAATTCCTACTTCCTTGCCTACACTTGACTCTTGACAGTTTCAGGCCTTATTAAACTTATTTCTGTTGGTTACGTCCTCACCAGGAAGGTTATTCTGTTAAACAGTAACGTTTAATAGAAAAATGGGAACCTCTGGCATGATTTACCATCCTGCCCATAAAACCTGTGATGGCCTCGGGAGACACGTCAGATTGTGTGGCCTCCTTTGCTTCTCCAAACTTGTCTCAAGCGACTCTACGTTGCATAGAGGTCCTTTGGCCAGCTTTTTTGAGGGGACCCTGCCCCTGCCTGCCAAATCTTCGTTCGCTCAGCCACTCTCCTTTGCTTCTTCCTTTCGCTTGAAATCATGTTTTCTATTAGTGCGTAATACTGAGATCGTGCTTGTGGCCACACTCAACTCCCCAACCTTGACAGCCGCTGCTAGCTCCAAATAGAAATAAAACCCAGTGAGCTGGTGCTATTCTCTGAGCCTGAGATAAACACCAGAGCCACAGTTGTTGCATGTTTACAAGGTTTCCATTAGAAATGCACATCTGTCATCTCTCCAGCCTCTAAAAAGCCAATTTTCTCCTCAAAACACACTATGAGCTTTAACGTAAAAGAAGCATTACTGGGATTGTTTAGCTGGAACTACTACACCCATAACTTAATAGACTTGCTTTATGGAGTTAAACAACGTGTTACTGATTTGAATTAAAAAAAAATTAAAGCAGGCCATTTGTGGCTTATGTCCTCAGCTTGGGGTGAGGCTGGGCCCCAGCTGCCTGTGGCAACGCTCTTGTGCTCAGCCTTTGAAAGCTCAGGAAATATACAGAATCAGCAGTTCTGTAGAGCCGCTGTCTCCATCAGTTAGTCCTGGGCCCCAGTTCTTTCTGATAACAGAGGCCTACTAGGAGAGAGCTTTGCCAACCCAGACGTTCAGTGAAGGTAAACACAGCTTCCCCACTACCCATATATGCGGCTTTGAGCAAAGCAATTAACTGAGCCTGATTTCCTCATCAGTAAAGCGGTCACAACGGTGATATCCGCCTTATGACACCTTTAGGAGGGCTAATTAGCCCATGCTTGTAGGATGGAGAGAGAAAGGAAGGGAATCCGACCTGGCACTGGTTTCTTGCTGAGTGATGGTGTTCTTGCCCTTAAGGACAGAATTAGTCATAGACCTGTTGCATGTGCCTAGCCACATTCCTTGCATGGTCACCTCCTCCAGCAACTGCTAAGGGTGTTAGAGCAGACGCTTCATCGTTGAATGGCAGCTGTCAGGCTCAGGAGTCTGTGTCTTCTGTGCACTTAGTGTGCTCACACCTTCTCAGATCAAGTTTCCGACAAGCGTGAACGGAATGCTAACTGCACTGTCTCCGCCAATCATCGTCTTCTAGCTTCTCCAAGGCGATCAGAGAAATACAAGCAAGGAGGGATGGCGGGAAGAGAGGCGGGGGAGGGGTGTCTAAAGGAAGCTGGACAGGCTCTGAGGGTGTCAGAACAGACAGTATGATAGTCACATTCCGTACCTCTGTTTCCAAGCTGGACTGTCTCTAACCCTAATTCTTCGAGCCAGTGGGTGACCTGCCCCATCCCTGGGAAAAGTCAAAACCAGCAATCCCATTTTTCCCTATCAAGCCAAACTTCTTCCCAAGCCAGCAGCTCAAGCCTTTACTTAGATATGAAATGGCATGCCTTTGTTTCAAATGTCCACGGCCCATTGCATGACGTCATTTGCATGGGAAGAAAATAAAGGAAAAATAAAAATATGGCTCCTTGAGTTTGACAGACATTGGATTTGAAAGAAGAGGGCAGTGTCCCACAGATCCACAGTTCCCCTGGGTGGCAGGGAAGGGGAGGCGGCAGACAGTAAGGCAGTCCCATCCAACAAAACGGAGGCAATGATAGATTCACACATAACGCTCCCTGAACCATTTCAGGGACAAAATCAAGCAAAGTTGCATCCCTGCTGCCCCTGTCCCTGGCAGCCTGAGGAAACAACAGCATTGAGGACCTCCGAAGTCCTGTGAGTCTGTGAGGGACCCTGGGTGGTGAACGTAGGAAGCTCTGCTCCGGCAGGAATAGTCAGTGTCTGAGAGCTGCTAGGTCCCTTTCCACTCTGTCCTGATCACAAATCCAACTCTCACTGTGTCAGAACTTCCTCAGCAGATGTTCTACTGACCCTGGTCTGTCCCATCAGCCCTCCGAGGCTATAGGAGACATTGGCTTTGGTCCAAAGATAAACAACACCCTGACTCATTTAAACTCTGAAAACATCTGTCTGATGAAGCTGCTTTGAAACATTGCCAAAATTCTCCATACTGTCTTGTTTGTTCGCCACACCCACTGAGCCCTCCCCCTAATACTGAGCGAGTTCTCCTGAGATCTCGGGAAGGATGGATCTGCTACATGCTATTAGAAAGGAGACCAGACCTGTTCCTAATTAAAACAAAAACCAAGGACGCCTAGGGTACCAGTTGATATTATCTGTCCCTTGACACAGTGTAGCCCGGTCTGGCCTCCAACCAGTGATCCTCCTTGTTGGTTATTCACAGCACTCTTACCCTGCGAGGAAACATCACGAAACACGACAGAATCCACTAACAAGAGTTTTATTAAGATAAGGGAGAGAGACAGAGGTGCACAGGCCTGTGGAAAAGATGGAGTCGGGAATCATGGCGCCGGCTTATAAAGGCTGGGCCGCGCCTGCGCACACAGGCCCATGTGGCTATTCCACGCATGCACGTGGATCACATGGTTGCGCTGCATGCTTTACATAACCACACAAAGCCACGGGGTCCTGGTCAAGCAAGATGTTTTGACCCGGAAATGGCTAGGCGGAAGTGACTAGGTCCGCCGGGCATGCACAACCATGCCCAACTGTGGGGGTGTGTTGTGAATCCATATCACTCCTGCCTTGGCTTCCTGAATGTTGGGATTACAGGAATATGGCACTGGCTTGGTTATAGATTTCAAAGACGGTCATTTTAGTGCTTTACAGATTGGTATCCCACTCCTAGATATAGACCCAAGAGAAATGTTTGCCAGTATATACTAGGGGAAATGGAAGAGTATCTACACGTTAAACAGCATAATACTGACAACCACATACCAACCAACAGTTGGGTGGACAAACGCTAATATAGCAATGTAGTGAAGTATTATGCAACAGTGAAAATAAATGAAATACAAATATGAACAAGACAGAAAACAATTAGCACTATAATGCTAAGTAAAAAAGAAAGACTTGATGTATTATACAGCCTTAAAACATGACTAAAATTAAATAAGATATTGTCATGAACCAATAGAGAAGAATGAAAAAAAAATCAGGTGAATAATACATACCTCTAGACATGAGAAAAAAGGACAGAATAAGGAAGAGCATTTGGATTCTGGTGTAAGGCATTGAATAGGTTCTAATTTGGGCCTAGGTAATGATTATATAGGGGTTCATGGTAGCAATTGAGTAAAGTATCATGCATAAAACCAAGAATGGCGGTGTATGCCTGCAATCCCAGAACTCAGGAGTTAAAAGTCATCCTCAGCTCCGTAATAAGTTTGAAGCTAGTCTGGGATACATGAGCCTGTCTTTAGAAAATAAAATGACTCTTGCTCACATAAACCCTCCTCCTTCTTGCCAACTGGACTCCCGGAGCTCCACCCGGGGCCTGACTGTGTATATCTGCATCTAGTTCCCTCAGTCACTGGATGGGGTTTCTAGCACGACAATTAGGGTGTTTGGCCATCCTATCACCAGGGTAGGTCAGATCGGGCTATTTCTCGACTATTGCCAGCAGTCTATTGTGGGGGCATCTTTGTGGATTTCTGTGGGCCTCTCCAGCACTTTGCTTCTTCCTATTCTCATGTGGTCTTCATTTATCATGAACGTTCCTTGTGTTCCCTCTCTGTTCTTGATCCAGTTGGGATCTCCCGCTCCCCCAAGTTCTCTTTCCCTCGCCCCTCGACCCTCATTACCCCCACTCACGTCCAGACTGTTCATGTAGATCTCATCCATTTCTCCGTCATTGGGCGATCCCCGTGTCTTTCTTAGGGTCCTGTTTTCTAAGTAGCCTCCCTGGTGTTGTGAGTAGCCGTCCAGTCATCCTTGTTCCACAACTAGTATTCTCCTATGAGTGGGTACATACCATGTTTGTCTTTCTGAGTCTGGGTTACCTCACTCAGGAGGATTTTTTCTAGATCTCTCCATTTGCCTGCAAACCTCATGATGGACCAGGGATGGATGGAATACAGGGACAAGTGGCCAAACGAATGGAAACACATGAACTGTGAACCAATGGCTGAGGGGCCCCCAACTGGATCAGGCCCTCTGAATGGGTGAGACAGTTGATTGGCTTGATCTGTTTAGGAGGCATCCAGGCAGTTGGACCGGGTCCCGTGCTCAGTGCATGAATTGGCTGTTTGAAACCTGGGGCTTAGTAGAGACCCTTGGCTCAGCCTGGGAGGAGGGGACTAGACCTGCCTGGGCTGAGTCCACCAGGTTGATCTCAATCCTCGGGGGAGTCTTTGCCCTGGAGGAGGTGGGAATGGGGGGTGGGCCGGGGGGAGGGGGCGTGGCGGGAGGAGGGAGAACGGGGGAATCTATGGCTGATATGTAAAGTTGAATTATATTGTAAAATAAAATAAAATAAATTCAAAAAAAAGAAAGAAAATAAAATGAAATAAAATCAAAAAATAAGATAAAAAAGCACACATATATAAAGTGATACTATATTAAGTGAATGAATGCGCAACTGTCCAACGAAAGCTCACTGAGCCTTTGTGTCAGATAGAAACCTAACAGGGACATGTGTGTTGCAGAGGTTGGGAAGGTTCAATACTTCTCAGGTGGCTCCCTCACTGTTTCTCTCCTAGCATGCTCTGAAGTCACTCGTCACAATAAAATCAAGCTACCATTCAAGATAGCATCTCACACAGAGGAAAAAGAAAAGTCCCGAGAACTCATGACCTCTTCTTTAGTGCCATTCTGTCAATGACAGCTTTGTCAGGTCTTAGCACAGCAGAGTGACAAATCAGTCATTCTTTGTTCTTCGTTTGTTTTGCTGGCCTTGGGTAATATTTAAGCATTACTGCACAATAAACCTGCCTTCTTGCTTGTTGCAACAAATCAGCTTAGCTTCCGTCCCCTTTCTGAGCTACTGTGGCCACACCAGCTTCCTAGAGGTCTCCTTACAGCTGGCCTGGCTGGCATCCCCTAGCAACGGAGGGGCCACATGAAGTAAGCCAGAAGTCAGGCAGTGGCATGGCCTTCCTCTTCAGAGCTTATCCAGGGTGGCTCACCAGGCCCTTCCCTCTGTCCACCCCTACCCCTTAGCCGAGTAAATTCATCGACACCCCCATAAGTGAACAGATGGAATTGGTTATGACAACATGGTTCTGTTTCATTAGCATTTTCAAATCACTCAGACAAAAGTAAAACTCTCAACACTAAAACAATAGCTTGATTTAGGACTGTTTAGTCTGTGTGTTAAAAAAAAAAAATGTGACCAACTAAGCTGACTATGTGTGCTAAAAGGAGATTTTTTTTTGCACTGTTCCCCCTCTGTGCTGAATATAATGAGTCTCTGCCCTCTAGAAGCTGAATTTCCATCCAGAAACCTCAGATCTTCTCTTTGTTAGTCTCACACAAAGAGCATGAATATTATTTGGGGGTTCCATGTGGCCAGTGTCAAGATTTGGGACCTTAGAGCAAAGGGGTCATCAAGAGTGTTCCAGAAGTCTATGACTGATAAGAAATGGACACAGATTCAGGATACCTAGTCCTGAACACTCCTGCCTCCGACTTCACCAACATCCGCAAAGCAAGGTGCACCCTGTGTGCTTGCTTTGAACAAAATGATTCTCTGCAGCTCTGAATTTTCTGGGTATAAAAACCAAAATGCCCTGCAGGCGGGCTGTAGCACTTGATTTGCATAAACCCAGTTGTAACGCTATGATAAGACAAGAACCCTGGGCACGAAAAGTGAGTCAGTGGTGCAGTGTGCTAGGGTGAGAGCCTCTTCACAAGGGCTTGGGTGCTTCTGGACGAGCCAGGTCACTGCAGATGATCGCTGAGGTCCCTTTACCATCTCTGGAGAGTGCTGAGGAAGTGCTTTAGGTCTGTTCTCAGTATTCCATCCCACATCCATGTTTCCCTATATCCTTACAAGACCCCCATTCCCCAACATACTCAGATCACCCACCGAGAACTTTACCTTTGCTTAGTCAAACCAATAGCCTGGCTTGAGGGAGAAAAGGGTAGAGAGATGTTTTCGTTGACTATACAGAAGAACAGGCAATCTTGTATTGGTGGCCATATTTACTTTTATTTGTTCTGTTCCATTATTTCTTGCCATGACAAGAATATCTCTCTCTCTCTCTCTCTCTCTCTCTCTCTCTCTCTCTCTCTCTCTCTCTCTCTCTCTCTCTCTCTCTCTCTCTCTCGGACATAAGCGATCCCTTAACCACACACCTGTAAGCCTACGTTGTGATGGCAGATGGCGTATCTTAAAGCAATACTGAGAGTGAAGACTCTGGCAAGCTCCACTCAGGTTGTCTGTCTCCACCCACTCCATCCTCACACATCTGACTCTGCAAGACGCTCAAACCAGTTCAGAATGGCCCCCATCAGAGCGCTCCTCTACCTCCCCCAAGCTCAAGTAATTGAAGAAGAAGAAGAAGAAAAAAGAATCACGTGATGGTACCTTCAGCCTTCTAGAAGTAGGAGATTGATGGTTTGGGGTTCCACCTGTCTCGGCCACCCACCGTGTGCTTTCCAAAGGCACCTCTCTGTGACCAGTTGTGGAATGCTTCTGGGAAGGCAGAAATGAATCAAGGCTGGCAGGAACCTGTCGAGTAATAGATCAACGAGGCCTCCTGAAATACACCAGGCTGGTACAATCCCTGTGACAGCTGAGACAGAAAACTATCGCAGTGCTGATGACATTTTCTAAGACACCATGTCTGAAAGCTAATATTGTTTAACCCTCGCTATGATGCCTAGTGTTGACCACAGGTTTCATGGCTCTGCTAAACATCCATCAGTCACACTGCGTGCTAGGCACAATGCAGCTGGTGGTCTCCATTCCACCAGGGTGCCGGCTGCCTAATATTGTGCAAAGAAAAGAAAAGGCTGAGACCCGCTCCCTCTGCCCCACTCTTGGTGTACAGAAAATAATTCCCTCCTTCTCTTTCTTCTCTTCTGTAGACAAGTCTGTGCAATCCCTTAAGCCTTAGATGCTACCTAGGGTTGTTAAACAATTGCTTCTGAAATCTGAACATCTCAATTCCATTAACGTCGTGCTTTGATGATGGTTAAAATAACCCTGAATGGGGTCTGTTGGTCTTCCCATTAACACACGAGTGCTCTCTGGACACACTGACCTTCTGGAGTGAGAGGGGCAGGCACTTCGTCTGAGCAAGTTGAAAAGCAGTCTAGGTTTTGCAGACATTGCTGTAAGACCACAAAGAGGGCACGCAGTGTCTCCTCCATGCATGCTAAGATGACAAGAAATACACAGCAAGATGGATGGTTTGACAAAGATACAGAGTCCGAGTCTGGCCCAACACAGACAACAAGAAATGTGATTGGTTTGTCTCTCCGGGGTAAACCCTTGGTTTCCTTTCCTGAGAATGCCCCCGTGGCACCCTGGCTGAGGCACAGCATCTGATGTGTGCTGTATACCACAAGTGCTTGTTGGTGGGCTTAAGAAACGAGACGTCCCTCAGTGCACCTCACCGGAAGCCAGGCCACAGCTGCTCATATTAGATTACATTCTAATTATTTCCTTTACATCCTCTTCACACCGTCATTCCAAGAGCAACAGATCGGGGTTCTCCCCTGAATACTAATGCTACTGCTCATCAGTATTCTGGAGTTCATTTGTGAGGCTCCACGGACAGAGAGACCCACCACAGGAAGCGGGAAAAATGGAAATCCAGGCTGTTCGATATCACATTAGCATGTTTCTTCCTACTGTGGTCACAGAAAGTCACTTCCCGGTTGTCTCACATGAATAGCTCCTTTACCACTTATCAATATGGATGAAGCCCAAGCCCCTCACCTTATGCAAAACTGAAAAAGTGAATAGACCTTTCTTTGAAAAATAAAAGCAGGCAATTAAAGCACCTTTGCACCCTTTTCTTTGTAAAAAGCAGCTGCTCCTGTCAAGTTACCGTATCACTTAAAATGTACTGCCAGCCTACCCACATCAGGACCACACGAGGGGCTTCCTTGGGAAACGAGAGGCTAAACGCGAAAAACACATGGAGAATGAGTGATACATGAAAGGAAAAACCGATGCCTCCTCCCTCGGAGAGGGCTGCAGCTCACACCACCTGGGTGGGCCTCCTGACAGGAAGACAGCTCCCAAGATGCCACAAGAGCCAGCCAGGAGGCAAGCGGCCACCAAGATGACCTAGGGGAGGAAAGGTAGGATGAGGTACCACGAGAAATACTCATTTCAGCATTTTAAATTTTACCTTGCGATCAGAGGCTCACCCCATTTTTGAGTGGGTCAAGATGATTAACTACTTTTGAGAATCATTTTTATTATTTTAGTGTACAGAAAATTGAGCAGTGCGTATTTAACTCAGTGTAGTGGCACGTTCTTTATCCTCCATCTTTTTCAGAGGCGGCTTATGCCACAGATTTGAAACCTAGAATGAGTCCCAGGATGCGGAAACTTTACAATTATCACTGTAGTTCTTCCTGATAGCTTCCCCCAACTTAGCTAAAGCTCCCAGATCTTCCAACCCAGCCTATATGACAACACAGTGGTACACATCTTCTGGTAAACCAGAAGACCCAGTCTAGACTCCCATGATGTGGGATCTCCATCTTTAAGGCAAGCGATAAGACACAACTCAATAGGATCTGTGCCCTGTGCAGCTGAAGAGACTGCCCATTCTGCACCCAGACGGTGACAGCGTGAACTCCTACTCGAAGGACACTCCCCTTGCTGGCAGCCTGACTGCTTCCCTTTCTGTGTCTTGTTCAACTCTTATCAGCCAGCATAAGTAGCTGGTTAGCTCTCTGGTAGCTGTAGGCCAGGGTGAACTGGTTAATCCCATGAGGCACTTCCAGCTGCGCACAGAGGGACTCCTTTGCTTTTGCAATGGAATATGATGGAACCATGTGATAAAATGGGTCAGGTCCTTTGCGGCTAGCCGTCCTATGCACAGCTGGAATTCTCTGGCCTTTTCTCAAACTGGGGACTTGCTTTCTTCATTATAGTGGAAGTCAGGGCTACCTTTCGCCTAGTAGCTTTCATTTTTTTTTTTTTTTAAGCATCTTGGGCAACTAGAAAGAAAGATTAGGCTACTAAGTTGCAGGTTTCTTTCCTGGCATATAATCACTCAGGTCAGAGAAGACGAGACAGTGTGTGTGTGTGTGTGTGTGTGTGTGTGTGTGTGTGTGTGTGCGCGCGCGCATGTGGAGGCCAGAAGATCCCAGTGTCGTCTTCAGGAAGGCCATTACCTCTTTTGAGACAGCATTTCTCATTGCCCTGAAGCTCATCAGCTAAACTAGACTGTCTTGGACAAGGAGCCGCAGAGACCCGTCTGTCCCTGCTTCTCCGGTACCAGGGTTCCAAGTGTGTGGGTCGTGGGAATCCAGCTCAGGTCCCCGCACTTGGAAGGCAAACATTTCACTCACTGAGCCATCCCCAGGGCCTGACAGATACGTCTACGTAACCGTGAGCTCACCGTTCCAACAATCCACCGTGCTCTGTCCGGGCAAGCGCTCAGTGAAAATCGGCTTCTGGTGACAGACAAACCATTTGTTGAGTTGTGATTAAATGATTCTCTTCTTCCAGACACCCTCCTAAGTGATTTTAAACATTGTGTCTCATGATTATCAAACAATCATCGCCGGGCGGTGGTGGCGCACGCCTTTAATCCCAGCACTCGGGAGGCAGAGCCAGGCGGATCTCTGTGAGTTTGAGGCCAGCCTGGGCTACAGAGTGAGCTCCAGGAAAGGCGCAAAGCTACACAGAGAAACCCTGTCTGGAAAAAAAAATAATCATCTAAAGTAGGTAGAACTTCTTATAAAGAAAACCAGCTGGGAACAACCAGGAGCTTGCCCAGGCTTACGACATGAGTAAGGGACAGACAGGCTTGAGCCAGGCTGTAGGACTCCAAAGCCCTTTCCACTCTCTTCAGGACACTAACAAACCTTCTGAGAGCAAACTTTGCTGAGTTCACTGGGATTACGAGGCCAATAAAAATGAGGCAAGACAAAATGTAAAATGTGAGTGAAACGCAGATCGCTCCAGGACAGGGGAAAGTCAGATTCGGAATCGCCAACTGTTACAACGCTTACCATTAGGCAAAAGTACCCTGGCCTGGGCACTGAGGGTCAGCAAAGGCAGCCATCAAGAAACTATCATTCAGGCTCAGTGGGTAAAGGCACAAAGCCTTACTGACAACCAGAGTTTGACTCCCCAGGACTCTTACGGTGGAAGGAAAGAAGGTATTCCCATAAGTTGTCCTCTGGCCTCCATACAAGAGCCACAGCACACATGCACACACACACATACTCGCAGATATACCCAGTACGTTTTAAAAACATCATTTTAAAAAGCAACTAGCCGGGCGGTGGTGGCGCACGCCTTTAATCCCAGCACTCGGGAGGCAGAGCCAGGCGGATCTCTGTGAGTTCGAGGCCAGCCTGGTCTACAAAGCAAGTTCCAAGAAAGGCTCAAAACTACACAAGAGAAACCCTGTCTCGAAAAACCAAAAAAAAAAAAAAAGCAACTGACGTGCGAGTTAACGTCAAAGACAGGCATATAATCTCCTACAGGTTTTTAAGCCTTGGGAATCAGGAAACCTGAGTTTTCCTCCTGGAATAGTGTTAACAACTGTGTCCGTCAGAAGAATCTCGACTAGCCTGCCCTCTGTTCTTTGCCTTGATGGGAAAAGGATTTGGTTTTATACAGTTTCTAAGTTTCCATCTTGATTTAAGACTCGGTCTTTTTCAGAATTGATGCTGACCCAGCTCATGACTTCAGAGAGAGACAGGATGCATTTTGAGAAGGAAAGTGGAGAATCCAAAAATGAGATGCCTACCTTACTGGGTAGGAGAGTCTCTCTCGCCCTCCCTGCCCCTCCCCCACTCCTCCCTGCCCCTCCCCCATCTCCTTTTATTCTTTTCTTGGGATATTTATTGACATTGGTTAAGGCGGGAGAGAAAGAAACAAGAATGCCTGCTTCTGCCTCTCCCTGGTACTGAGCACCAAGCCTCGCTATCTCTTCAACGGGCTTCCTAGAAAAGCCACATGTCCCAAACTAATCCCGGGGCTGGCAGCCACCCCACCTGAATGATGCAGGACAGGAGGGCACGATTTAGTTCATTCAATCTGTGTGGTCATGATTAATGGTACACTTAACCCAGTCATCTGGACCCCAAAAAGGGTCTGTTGTTGGGGGCAAGCCCTTCTGCCTGCTTACTGACACCTCTACACAACCCCTCAGTCCCTGTTTTGGCCACCTGCCTGCCGCTCATTCCAGGCAGCTGGGCACGAAGCCAAGCCACGCCCCTCCTCTGTACAAAGATGTCCTTGAGTGGAAGTTCAAAACACAAGCTCACCACGTTCCGTAAGGACAGGAAACCTTTTAAGCCAGCCTTGTGCTAAATCCCTTGGGTTTGGATGCCTCTCTCTCTGTGAAGCATACACTGAGATCTCCCTGCCAATCTGGAGAAACCCAGTTTTCCCCTCATCCAAATTCCTCAGTGTTGTACATTTTAAGAGCACTTTGCCCATCATTTATTTCTTCTTCCGCCACCTCAAGGTAGTCCATCCCTCAGCACCTTGTTTTTCCATCCTGCAAACGTTTGCAGGTTCTTCCTGGCCAGGCCCATTCATTCCTTCTCATCCCTTCATTCTTTTCCTTTGCTCTGGCAAAAAAATAAAAAAAGTGCACACACCAGCAAGAATAAAGTCCTCCTTTGTAAGCTCAGTACTGTCTTGTCTCTTCTTCTCTTTATCTGCATTGTGCATCATTGGCCCTGGAGAAAGGACCTTTTCTTCCTATGTGGGATTTGCTGAGTATCTACTGAATACCCACTCACACATCTGCACATGTTCAGTGCTCTGTGACTGTTCTTACTACATCCTCACAATCATCTTATGGAATAGCTGTTTCCCTAAAACACTTCCTTTCAGATTTTCATGCACATGTACGTCACTTCAGGATCTTGTCAACATATATATTCAAAACGTCTTGAGTGAGACCTTAAAAATCTGCGTCTCTCATATGCTGTCAAAGATAAATGGCCTGGAACCACGTTTGCAAATTTGGCCTGTGTTTATAACAGTGACCGTACTTTTATGATCAAGAGGCTGATGAGAAAATTCCACCTGCAAAGAGCATTTTGGTCCCAGTGTTGAACAGTACCCTCTGGCTATAATCCTCTTCCAAAATCAAAGTGTTTCTTGGAAGGCCAAAAAGTTCATCATGAACATCTTTGCACACAAGTGGTAACAGTTGCAGAGGGAGCAGTTTGGATCAGTAAGTGCGCGGGAGGAGAATGGTACCCAAAGTGGAAGGGTGATAGTAATAGATGCTGAGGGTGAAAGTGATGAAGTTGGAGACTAACATGACAGCACATCTTTAGGAAAGAGATCTCTAAGACATAAGCCCCTTCCCCCAGGAGGCAAGATCAGGATGAGATGTAGTCTCTGCCGTCTTGGAAATCATTAAATCTTCCCACACGTTTCTGGAGTTCCCACTGGCATGAGAGACTGCTTCACATAAGTTATCTCTTCTCATCTGTGCTCAGGACCACCTTTTGAAGTAACTACTATTCTTGGTTTACAGAGAAGCAGAGATAGAGAAATTGGTTCCCTGTTTTCAAAATAATTACCAACCCAGAGAAATTCAGTTCAATTCATTCTTCCTACCACAAGTTCATGTTTCCTTATAACACCCTCTTGGGGGCAGGGGGGGCGCAAGGGGGGATAAACATAGAAATGGGGCAGCTCACCACAGCTCCAAAGGTGGAGGCTAACATCTGCCTTTAATGAAACAAAAATGTTTTTAAAGCACATGCAACTCAGAAGAGAACGACGCTTCCTAAAATAGAACTCATGGCTTTGGATGCTAGTGTAGAAAGAATACAGTGTTTATGGACATGGGAGGGTCTGTATGGTGGATGGGAGGATGCCTCTGTGACATCATTACTTGACAGACTTCTGATCTCTACTAGCTTGAAATCCTTGAGAACAGAGAGTGACTTCCCTGAGGCCAGCCAGTCTCTGGAGGAGAAATCTAAAGCTTTGGGTTTGACTAACATCCTATCCTACGGCTTCCCGTCCACTCAATATCTATTTCCATAAATTACCCAAATTACGATTGTATCAGTTTTACCTCCAGTATTCTGTCCATCTTCTCTGACATCTTGAATAACTGTCATCTTAATGACATGTCATCTCATTAAAGATACGAAAAGAAGGCTGAAGAAATGGCTCAGATAGGAGAGTGCTAGACCTGAGTTCGGTTCCCCAGCACCCACATAAAAGCTGGGCGCAGTGGTATATACCTTTAAAACCCGGTGCTGGAGAATGAAAGACAGGAGAATCACTGGGGCTTTCTGGCCAGTTAGCCTCAACCAGTGGGTAAGCTCCAGGTTCAGTGAGAGACGCAGCCTCAAAATATGTGGTGGGAAAAGCCAGCAAGATGACCCAGCAGGTAAAAGTGCATGCTGCCAAGCCTGACAGCCTGAGTTCAATTCCCAGGACCCACCTGGCAGAAGAAGAAAATGAACTCCCACTATCATCTTCTGATTCCCACATGAATGCTATGGCATCTGTGCATGCACGCGTACACACACACACACACACACACACACACACACACACACACACACTAAAATGGTAATTACAACTTAAAAAAAAATAAGTGTGATGGTACATACCTTTAATCCTGGCACTCAGGAGGCAGAGGCAGAGATCTGTCTGGATTTCTGTGAGTTCAAGGCCATACTGGGCTACATGAGCTTAATCCAGTCTAAAAGAGAAACAGAGCCAGGCAGTGGTGGCACACACCTTTAATCCCACCACTAGGAAGGTTGAAACAGGAAGTGATATGGCTGGGCAGAGAAAGGAATATAAGGTGGGAGAAGACAGGAATTCACACAGAGGCTCGGTCAGGCTGAGGAGCTGGAGAGGTAAGAGGTGGTAGCTGTGACTTGCTCGGCTTCTCTGATCTTTCAGCTTTCACCCTGATATCTGGCTGCGGGTTTTTATTATAAGACCATTTAGGATTCGAACAACAGTGCCCAGCTTTCATCCTTGTTCTGAGCTATCCTTGTGCTCCCTCCTTGACAGGTGTCCTCACCTTCAAATCTTCTAAAACAGAAAGCAGGCCATACCACTCCCTGAAGACTGCCAGTTCCCCCCAAATGGTGAGGTGCAAGTTCCCCATCCTATTACCAGATTATCTCCAAACCATGGCCTTAGCTTATTTTGCAAGTCTTAAGCCTTACATCTGTCAACAAATTAGGTGTAGTCCACAAATACCCACCACTCTTACTCTCTTTTCAGCCTGGATGTGGTTCCCGGCTCTCAACTGTCCTCCTCTGTATCAAACTCAGTTCCCTGCTTTTCTGCACTGCACTAAATCTCGACGAAGTTGTTCCTGACACATCCACTATGGCCGTGATCTCTGGTCCCAGCTCCGAGTCAGGGAATCGTATTGTTAAGTGTCTTTAGTAGTTGGTTCAGGCTTCTCTACCATTAATGTGTAATAACTTTCAACAGCTTGCATGTGCCTCCCTTAAGTCCTGGAAGCAAAGGTAATACAAGTAACCACAGAGCTGTGAGTAAAGAAGTTTCATGGTCCCAAAACTACCCAGTTTCTTTTTTCCTTTAGTGACCCCAATGTCAGAATCTCTGAATGGGGAGGAGGAGCAACTGAGGGGTCACATTACTAGTACTATCAGTAAAAACTTACACTAAAGTGTTGTCTGTTAACTACTCAAAAATACATGCTGGGAAGGGAGATGGCTCAGTGAGTGCTCAATGAGCAAGCATGAGGACCTGAGTTCATATCCCCAGTGCCCAGCGTGGCAGGAGCAGTTATAACCTGGTGCTGGGCTGTGGAAACAGGCAGATCTCAGGGACTGGCTAACCAACCAATCCAGCCAAAAGAGCAAGCTCTGGGTTCAATGATAGGTCTCAAAAAATAAGATGGGAAAGTTGGAGAAATAGCTCAATGGTTAAGAGCACTGGCTGTTCTTGCGACACATCAGGCCCAGTTCTCAGTACCCACGTGACAATTCACAGCCACCTGTAACACAGCTCCAGGGGACACAGTGCCCTCTTTTGGCCTCTGTGGGCACTGCATTCATGATGTGCATATGCATACATGCAGGCAAACACTCATACATTTTACACACACACACACACCACACACACACACACACACACACACACACACACACACACACACACTATGGAATGTTGGCAATAAAATATAATAAAATAAAATAAAATATAAAGCAGCTATATCAATTTTAAATGGATAAAAAGCATGCCAGAAGCTGGGCCTAATCATTAATGACTTCTAATCAAATCAGTGGGAATTCATGTTTAAGAGACTAACTAGAGAGTCTAACATGAAAGGCCAATCAGACTCTCAGCAGAATCCCTGGGGGAATTATGAAGCTCTCAGAATCCTGGCCCTCTTAAGGTCCCCGTTCAGAAAGCCTGGGGTAGAACACAAAAATCTACTTTTAATCATCATCCCAGGTGTCCACTGGAGAAAGAAGAAAGGAAAATACAACAAATATACTTCGGTGTTTCTAAAACTTTTATGTGCATCGAATCTATTCAGAGGTCTTGTTAAAATGCAGTCTTATTCTGTGGCTCTGGGGGAAGAGAGGATGAATCAAAATCACTTCTTACAGACTCCTACATCATGTCTGATGCTCCCATGGACCACAGTTTGAGTAGCAATGACTTCCAAACCATGCTTGAAAATCACTCCCAGTTTTCCATGTGGGTTCAACTCAATTCTATTGTTGAGTTTCCTCCCCTTTAAATGTAGGTATTCTGAAGACAGATGCCTGATTATTGAGCCACACCCTAAGATACAATTCAACAGATGGCTGCAGAATTTTAAAGTAGGATGTTGTTGCTAAGACTCCTTCCTGAGGTGAGATGTAAAGAATGTCTACCCTTCCTCCTAAGATTCCCAAGGACAAACCAAGGTATGATTCCACCAAAGTTCTCTCTGGGGAACCAATGAGTTTATTGAGCATATATGAGGGGTTACATATAGGAGTGTAGGTGCCCCATCAAAGACCACACTATAAAGTGTGTATATTACCCAGTGAGTATGATAGCTTTCCCATAGCTGCATAAATGGAGCCCCTCCCCTAGTCCTTCCCACCTGTCCTCTAGCCCCTCCCCCTAAGCCCTGAGTCCATATGCAGTTAGGACAACAATGTGTACAACTTGTTAGGAGAGGCTGGAGGGATCATGACCTTTCCCACGCCCTCAATATGAAGGAATATAAATAATCAACAGTCACAGTCAAACTCAAGAAAGTGGTGGTTTAGCTCAGATAATCCTGTACGATAAATTCACTTCTTTTTTTTTTCCACAAAATTTGTGAGCACGGTCTGCAAATAAGGTTTTCTCTCTCATAAATATGCATGCAGTTCTTCAAGTCTCGTGGTCAAGGGAGTTCAGAACAGTTCAGCAGTGGGACAGGAGGAGGATTCAGCTACCTCTGGCCTCGTTGTAGTCTGAGCCTGACTCGTCCATCTCCTGCTCCCAACCACAGTCAGTGTTCAGGAACACTCATGGTAGTATGTGTATGAACACCTACACTCTCTTGACCTTCTCATCAGCTCTTGGGTTTGCACTCTACAGTTTCCAGATGAATGTGTTCAGCAATAAGAAAGCAGTCTTGTGAGTCTCTGGGTTCCAATAAATTTGGTCTCTCTAAGTCCCTTAACCCCAAGAAAGCCCTTACTAGAAGAAAGCAACTCAATAAATCCTGCCTTTCCAACAAGTTTCCATGACCTAGTCATCTGCCTGCAGAGAAATAAAGCAAGTCCCACACTTTGAATCAATCAGTTTCTGGCCCACGTCTCTCATAACCCGGCGAGCACTAAGGGCACAAACAAGCACATCCACCATCCTGATCATGGCTTCCATCACATTAAACAAAGAACCTACAGAGTTCTCTGCAGGGACCAGAACAGATGATGCAATAGAACCTTCCCCCCACCCCCGACTCACCTTCTCAGTTAGCTTAGGCAAAATGTCAATGCCTCCCACACCCCCAAACGCATTGCAGGTGTCCCCTGCTATGACCACTGGAGTCAGCTTTTCTCATTTAGACCACTTCAGTTTCTTACTGATGATAGATTGGGCTGTTCTGGTTTGTGCTGTCTAATTTCATAAAGGCATTTTTACTAAATGTTTCTCCTGTGGTTTAAATGTGTCCCCCAGAAGTCCATACATTAGAAATTTAATCCCTACATAACAGCCTTGGGAGGCAGGACCCGGTGGGAGGTGTCTAGGCCATGTGCTCATCTCTCAAGAAAAGATGAATGCACTTTTAACAGTCCTGACAGAAGGAAAATATTTGTCTTGCTCTCTTTCTCTTGCCCTTCAACCTTTGGGCTGTTCTTTATAAATTACCCAGACTCGGGTTTTCTGTTATAGTAATCAATACCAAAGAGGCTGTGACCATTTCTAACCCACTATATCCTGTTGTTAGGAGACAAGCTTTTAAGAGCCCCACCCGTGGTGGGGTTTTTTTGGGGGTTTTGGTTTGGTTTGGTTTTTTTGTTGTTTTTGTTTTTGTTTTTTGTTATGGTGGTTTTGTTTTGTTTGTTTGTGACAGAGTTTCTCTGTGTAGTTTTGGTGCCTGTCCTGGATCTCATTCTGTAGACCAGACTGGCCTCAAACATACAGAGATCCTCCTGGCTCTGCCTCCCAAGTGCTGGGATCAAAGGCGTGCACCACCGTTGCCCAGCCCACCCCACCCAAGGTTTTTATAACGTTACCACCTATGTATGCTTGCTCCCTAGGACAGAAATGCCTTTGTAAGAAATAGTCTTCTATTCTTCTGGGACATCTTTTCCTAAGAGCTCCACCATTGGGGGAATAAAAGAAGAAGAAAACATTATCTGTCTCAATTAGCTAGTAGTCACATGACAGAGACAGCCAGTCTCTTTATCCCCACACTTCCCTTCAGAGAACTGCTGCTCCTAATATGTTGAATCTTATGATCCTCATAGACTCGTGACACAAACTAAGCCAGACCCAGGAAAGTAATAAGAAAACTGTGAGAAGGTAAGAAGCTGGGACTCGGAGTCCGCTTGGTTTACGAGGCTAAGACATGAACTGAAACAGCTGATGGCCACCATATCACCCATGTGGAAGAACCATCTGAGAGCATCAGCGCAGAGGATAGCGAGATCCAAATTGCCCAAAAGAGCCAGTTACAAATACCAATATCTTCTCTTTCTGTTTGCTGATCTGAAGTGAGTTTCTCTTAGTTAGAGCTGAACATGTCATAGCTGACAGACAATTCATGAAATGATAACAATAAGAAGAAGAGGTCACCTTCACACAGCACTTGCTATAGGCCAGGCACTCACTGTTGCGTCGTCTGTAATTGTTTAATATTTACCACAATGCTTTGCAGTAAGTATTCATCACACAGTCTCCATTTAGCAGTTGAGAAAATTGAAGCAAAGGGCTTCCTTAAGACATCCTCCTAGCGAGTGATAAGGCTAGGATGTGGACCCGAGCAATTCAGATCTAGATTGAGTTCTCGAGATCATGACTGCTCAGAGAATGGTCCATGGCCTGGAGCCAGTCTACAAACTATTAACTGTCTGCTTTTCCATAGTTTGAGGAACATTATTCAACTTCTAGAATACTCGGAGTGCTTTGGACATAAATCACAGCCTTTCTTCAAATGCTCTTAAGTTTCTATGAATAATGTTGGTGTCACTTGGCAATCCCCAAATATATTACTTCTTGACTCAATCCCAATGTTTCTAAAAAATAAAAAATAAAAAGTCATTTGAAATATCTTTAGTTCCCATGACTCAGGTTAGAATGGGATCCTAAGTTCTCAATGGAGTGATTGAGATGCCGAAGTGTTAAGAGTTAAAGATGCAGAGCTGTAGGAGTGGGGTAAGGGTTTCTCCCCAGTGTGTCTTACCCTGAGCAGCCAGAACAAAGACAGATGAATTCAAAACCCCAGCCAACCGAGAGGCCCAGAAGGCAAGTGTTAGGTTCAAACCAGAGAGTTGTAGCGGGGACCCTCATGGATCTTAGTCTATTTCTGAGCCCGCCCTGGTGGGGCAGGCCTGAATCTCAGCTACTCAGGAGACTGAAGCGGGGTTTCAAGCTCAGGGACTGCCTGAGCTTCCCCCTGAGTTCAAGGGCAGCCTGGGCAATTGAGCAAGAGCCTGACTCAAAATTAAAAGTCAAAAGGAGGCTGTGAGTGTTGCTCAGTGGTAGAACACTTGCTTGGCATGTACAAGGCAGTAAGTTCTGTTTCTGTTGTGAAGGAGAGAGAGAGAGAGAGAGAGAGAGAGAGAGAGAGAGAGAGAGAGAGAG
>CABHPR010158051.1:5462-37058 GCA_902168415.1 Peromyscus melanophrys | reverse complement strand
GCTAGCCTAGAACTCACAAAGATCTGCCTGGCTCTGCCTCCCGAGTGCTGGGATTAAAGGCGTGGGCCACCACCGCCTGAGCAGCAGTTCTCATAGTCTGGGTCGCCACCCCTGGGGTCTCATATCAGATATCCCGAATATGAGATATTTACATTATGATTCATAACAGTAGCAAGATTATAGTTATGAAGTAGTAATGAAATAATTTTATGGTTGTGGGTCACTACAACATGAGGAACTGTATTAAAGGGCTGCATCATTAGGAAGCTTAAGAACCACTGTTTTTTGAAATTAAAATTACATCATTTATCCCTTCCTTTTGGTCCTTCCAAACATTTCCATATGCTCCTCCTCTCTTTCAAATTTATGGCCTCTTTTCTTATTGATTGTTGTTACATGCACGCGCGCACACACACACACAAACACACACACACACACACACACTCCTAAATATAACCTGCTTTCAGGACTGAATACTTGCTACTATATAACCAATTGGTATGTTCTTGCCTGGGGAAGAATATTTTCCCACATCTTAGCATTCCTTAGCTGCCTGTAGGTCTAGTGTAGAACTGAAGCAATATTCAGAGCGTAGTTGGGGATTATGCTGTTTTCATAAAGTGGTGATTGTAGGTTCTCTTACAAGATCCTTGAATTCTCTATTCCTGGGTAACTTGCTAGGTTTCCAGTGCCAGGAATGATTTCCCTCTTGTTGAGCAGGTCTTACACCCTATTAGAGAACTGTTGATCTTGGCCAAGTTATGCATGCCAGTACTGCATCCTTAGGATTATCATGCCATAATGGTCATTGTTGTGATTCATAAGCATCATAGCTGGGTAGGAATGTTGGTTGTTTCCATCTTTGGAATCTTGCATGGCACCTTTTGGTATCATGAAAGCTAGTCTTGGGAAGGAGACATTCAAGTCAGTTTTAGCTCAGGATCCTCTGGGCTCTGTGCCTGAAGTTCATTGTGTCTTCAGCAATAGGGACTTATTCCTATATCTGAGTGGCAACCAATGGCACTAACAATAGGCTGCATGCTTTGGGAGTCTCTTAGACACCTTTGGCCAACACCTCAAAGTAGAGTTTTTCATGCTTGGTGTTTGGGTTTTTGTTAGGTGGTCTTCAGCTCTTGGAGGCAGTATTTTCAACCCAGATGAGAAATTTTCATTTAAACTATACATGTATATTTATACACAGACTTACATGTATTATAAATTTTTCATTTAGTTAAATTGTTAACAGTATAATTCTTTTTATTTTATTTTATTGATATTAATTAAATTTATTTATTTATTTTACATCCTGACTGCAGTTTCCTCTCCTTCCTCTCCTCTAATTCCTTCCCCCCACCTTCCCTCTGCCTGCCTCCTCAGTCCACTCCTCTTCTGTTTCTGTTCAGAAGGAGGCAGGCCTCCCAAGGATATCAACAAAACATGGCAACCAAGTCAAAGCAGGACTAAGCACCTCCCCTTGTGTTAAGGTTGGGCAAAGCAACTCAGTATGAGGAATGGGTCCCCAAAAGCCAGTCTCTGCTCCCACTGTTAGGAGTCCTGAAAGCAGACCAAGATACACAACTGCCACATATATGTAGAAGGACTATATCAGTCCCATGCAGGCTCTCTGGTTGTCAGTTCAGACTCTGTGAGCTCCTATGAGCCCAGGTTATTTGATTCTGTGGGTTTTCTTGCGATGTCTTTGATCCCTCTGGCTCATATGAGAAGATCCCAGCTAAGATTCCTAGCAATGGCAAATACATAACTTGAACTGGCCATTTCCTACAACCAGGCAATACTTCCAGTGGAGGGATTGGGACATCAACCCAGCCACACAACCTTTGATCTACATTCTATTCTGCTTATGGGATTGTAGGAGTGGTCAGATAATAACTGGTCCAGCCTGAGACCAATGCCACAAGAGGAAGTCCACCCCTACACTGCTCGGCGTGCCAGGACTCAGAGCCTGGATGGCCCAAAGATCTAGGATAGAACCAAACACGATAGAAGAAAAAAATGAAGAAAATAAATGTCAACATAATGATTCCTAACAATATTCTGCTACACTTATAGATTGGTGCCTACCCCAATTGTCATCAGAGAAGCTTCATCCAGTAACTGATGGAAACAGATGCAGAGACCCACAACCAAACATTAGGCCAACCTCAGAGAATCCTGCTGAAAAGAAGAAGGGATAGTATGATTCTTTATGATTTTTCATACATCTTTACTGTTATTTACCCTCTTCCTTCTTTACATATATTTACCTCCCTTCCTCTTCCCTAATTTGAGAACCCACTTTTCCCAACTCCAATTCCCCAGTCATATCACTTGTACCCCGCTATTACACTCTCTATTTCTCTCCTATCCCTCTACCCTGGCAGTGGTTCTTTTTTGTTGTTGTTGTTGTTGTTGTTGTTGTTATTTTTTTTTGTTTTTTGTTTGTTTTTCTTTGTTTTTTTTTTTTGTCACTTTCCTGGTTTCTGAAGTTACTCCTGGATGTGTACTCGCAATCTGAAAATTTGGAGCTAAGAATCTCTGATGGGAAGGAATATGTGATGTTTGTTTTTCTGGGTCAGGGTTACTCATTCAATATGATCTTGTCTACTTTCATCCATTTCCCTTCAACGTTCATGATCTCATTTTTTTCTTCATAGTTGAAAATATTCCATAGTACATGTACCACATTTTTATTATTCATTCATCCGTGGAAGGACATTTGGGTTGTTTCTATTGTGAATAGAGAAGCAATGAATATAGTTGAGTAGTTATCTGTTGAGTAGGTTGTTGAGTCCTTTGGACAGATGCCCAAGACTGGCATAGCTGAGTTGTAAGGTAGATTTATTTTTAGCTTTTTGAGATTTCTCCACCCTGGTTTCCACAGTAGCTGCACCCATTTGCAGTCTCACTAACAGTGAATGTGTTCCTTTCCCCTTACACCCCTCCAGCATTTGTAGTTATATTTTATCAATATTTTCCATCCTAACTGAGGTAAGATGAAATCTACAAGTTGTTTTGATTTGCCTTTCCCTAATTGCTAGGGACAATAAACATTTTTTGAGACATTTCTTAGCTGGTTTTTTTTCTTCTGTTGAGAACTCTTTGTTGAGGTCCCTGGCCTATACTTTGAATGAGTCTTTTTTTTTAATTCTGGGAGGTGGTCTTTATATATTTTGATATTAATCTTTTGTCAGAAGTATAGCTGGCAAAGATTATCTCCCATTTTGTGGGTCTTCTCTTCCTCGGACCAATTGTTTCTTTAGCTGTGCAGAAAGTTTTTAGTTCTATGGAGTCAATTGTCATTTGTCAATTGTAGACCTTAATTCTTGGGCAAATGGAGTCGTATGCAGAAAGGCCTTTCCTACAACTATATCCTGTAGGGTACTGCCTGTGTTTTCTTTGAGTAGTTCAGAGACTCATATTTCGCATTTTGGTCTTTGATCCATTTGAAGTTAGTTTTCTTGTGCAAAGTGATGGATACAGGTCTAATTTCATTCTTCTGCATGTAGATATCCAGTTTGCCAAGCATTATTTATTGAAGATGATGTCTTTTTTCCAGCTTATGTTTTTGGTATCTCTGTCAAATATCAATGATGATCAGGTTTCCATATGGCATTCCATATATAGCTTTGGCAATTCACCTGCATACACACTCCTCTCACATATCTCCCTGCCTACCTTCCCTGGTCGTACCCTTTCAACCCAATGTTTTCTCTTCCACTGTCACATAATGTATTCTATTACCCTTCCTGCACTTCTTCTTTAAGGCCTCATTTTTCATGTTTTTGACTCTATGCACATTCATTCCCACATAAATACAAATATATAAAATTAGATGCTAGGATTCACATATAAGTGATAACATGTTAGTCTTTCTGTGTAGTTGATTGTTTTGCTCTTTTTACTCTTTGGTCTTTGTTTTTGCTCTTTTGGGGAGCACCACTCATTTCTCAAATAAATCACACATGGAGGCTTATTCTTAATTATAAATGCCTGGCCTTAGCTTGGCTTGGTTTCTAGCTAGCTTTTCTTAACTTAAATTACCCTGTCTACTTTTTGCCTCTGGGTCTTTACCTGTTACTATTTCTGTATATCTTTCTTTCTTACTCCATTGCTGGTTGTGTAACTGGGCGACTGGCACCTTACATTCTCCTCCTTCTCTCTCTCCTTCTTCCTCTTTCTTGCTCCTCCCTGATTTCTCCTTCTATTTATTCTCTCTGCGAGCCAGCCCCACCTATCCTTTCTCCTGCCTCACTATTGTCTATTCAGCTCTTTATTAGACCATCAGGTGTTTTAGACAGGCACAGGAACACAGCTTCACAGAGTTAAACAAATGCAACATAAAATAATACAACACATCTTTGCATCATTAAAGCAAATGATCCACAGCATAAACAAGTGTAACACATCTTAAAATAATATTCTACATTAAGAAAATGTGGTACATATACACAATGGAGTACTACTCAGCAGAGAAAAACAATGACATCATGAAATTTGCAGGCAAATGGATGGAACTAGAAAATATCACCCTGAGTGAGGTAACCCAGACTCAGGACAAACATGACATGTACTCACTCATAAGTGAATACTAGATGTAAAGCAAAAGATAACCAGAATACAACCCACAGCTCCAGAGAAGCTAGCTAACAAGGAAGACCGAAAGAACACATAGATCGCCCTGGGAAGGGGAAATAGATGAGATCTCCATGAGTAAACTGGGGATGAGGGGTGGGCAATGGAGGGCACAGGATAGGGGATGAGAACATAAGGGAATGGGATGGTTGAGCTGGAACAGGGATGGAGTAGGACAGCAACAAAAGAGATACCATGATAGAGGGAGACATCATGGGGATAGAGAGAAATCCAGTGCTAGGGAAGTTCCCAGAAATCCCCAAGGATGACCCCAGCTTGGACTACTAGAAATAGTGGAGAGGGTGCCTTAACTGAACTGGCTTTCCCCAGTGATCAGATTGGTGAATACCCTAACTGTCATCACAGAGCTTTTCTCCAGTGACTGATGGAAGCAGATGCAGAGATCCACAGCCAGGTACCAGGCAGAGCTCCAGGAGTCCAGTCAAAGAGAAAGAAGAGGGATTCTATGAGCAAGTGTATCAAGATCATGATGGGGAAACCTGCAGAGATGACCAAACCAAACTAGTGGGAACTCATGAAAGTTGGATCAAGGCTATGGAGCCTTCATGGGACTGGACTAGGCCCTCTTCATGTCAAGATAGTTGTGTAGCTTGATCTGCTTGGGGGACCCCCTGGCAGTAGGATCACAATCCATCCTTGGTGCATGAGCAGGCTTTTTGGAGCCCACTACCTATGGTGGGACCCTTGCACAGCCTTGAAGCGGGGGAAGGGCTTGAATTGCCTCTACTGGATGTGCCTCCTCATGGGAGGCCTTGCCTTCTTGTGGTGGGGAGTGGGGAGTGGATTGTAAGGGGGAGGCTGGGGGGCAGGAGGAAGAAAGAGGAGGATCTTTGGTGTGTGAAATGAATGAAAAAATTTTCTTAATAAAAAAATGAAAAAAAATTCTACAACATTTCTAAGTCTGGGATACTTTGCTACAATAATCTAATTAACACCAATTTCTCTGCAAATGCCATTATTTTATTTTGTTTTACAGCTGAATAAAATTCCATTTTATATAGGTATCACATTTTCATTACCAATTCATCTAGGCTAATTTAATTTTCTTGATATTTTGAGTAGAGTGCAATGAGCATGGATATTCATGGATCTCTTTGGTAAGGTATAGAGCATCTTCTTGATACATACCCATGAATGTTGCTGTTAGGCCATAGGGCAATTCTACTATTAGTCTTTTGGGAAACTCCATGCTGGCTTTCATGGTTTGCCTCTTTCTTTGACTAGATTGAACTATGAAGTTTTGGATTTAGACATATAGAGACAGATTTCACCTTTAAAAAGTCAAATTAAATTAGCATTCTCAAACAAAAATTCTTTTCTGCTACTAGGAAGATCTTTCCTCCTTCATTTGTTTATGGATGCCCTCAATAATATTTTAAATAAAAGAATTCAGAAATATGTGGCAGTTCATACTATTATGTGGAAACTTAAGCTACACCAGATATATATTTGATGTGCAAATATATATTTTCATTTTGCTTTCAAATTTGGCTAATCTGTTCTTAAATAGAAATTTATTTTTGGTTTTTCAAGACAGGGTTCCTCTATGAAACAGACTAGTTATTCTGGAACTAGCTCTGTAGACCACGCAGGCCTTGAACTCACCAATATCTGCCTGCCTCTGCTTCCTGAGTACTGGAATTAAAGGTGAGCACCACCACTACCCAGCTCTTACATAGCATTTTGATTAAAAATAATGGTTGTAAACTATTGATTTGGAAAACCACTTAGCTTTTCATATTGTAAAATTAGAAAACTTTGTGGGTTTTTTATAAGAAAATATGAAAAAAATATGGAGGGGTTTAAAAATGTCTTACATGTACTTTTGTGTTTTCATTGTTGTCTAACAAAATAATAATGTGCACTTGTTTTTCCTTATAAAGCATGTAGTTATGATTTATTTTTCAGCTTGGGAATTTTCAAAATGCAACCACTTTTAAACAGGCCACATCAAGTTCTTATTTGGATGTATCTCTGGTAGACTAAGGTTATAATCCTTGCTATAAATCTAAAGTTAGTTGTCACTTTGATATGATATTTGACTCTTGAATAAACATCATAAACAAATATAGTGACAGAATACTTTGTGAATTCCAAGTTATATTTAGTGCAGGGTTTCCACCAACGGGTTTTGAGATTTTGGCACATTGTGGTTTTAGTTTAAAATGGAAAATGCATTGGTTCATCAGGATTCCCAGGATTTAAAGTAGTCAGTGAATCAGCAAAACAAACAAATCCAAGGGAAATAATAAAAATTTCATATACATATAAAATCATGAGCATCAATAGTAAAATGAAAACTATTTCTTAAGGTATTTTGTATTTAGTTATTTTAATTTCAGTTTCAAAAATAAACCATCTGCTATATTATCTTTTCTTTATTCTAAACATATACATGTTTCCCTTTGCAAAATACCAATATTAAAAAAATGGCAAGCACCTGATTGTAATCAGTACTGGAAAGCATAAATTTAGTGGTTAAAAACATTCAGAGAAGATAGACATGGACTCAGATCTTGACCCTGTCTGTCTCTTGCTGACTAAGTTTCTGAAATGTGGCAAACTCCTCCCTCTGAGTTTCAACTTTTCATTAGTAAATTTACAAACTAACATTTTCTCTTCATTTGGTTGATTTAAGGGTGTAATATTGTAGACACCTCTCTGTGTCAATGACTCTGGAAGAGTTCAACATGGGATAATTTCTGCTTTACTCCTTCAGTACCCCATTAAAAAACAGGCTCCATACACAGAGAGATTATCTGTATTGCTCATTTGGCACTCTTAAAACAGTGTTTAGCAAGGAATTATTTCATAAATGTTGAAGCAATGGATAAACCTTGAAAATGAGGAGAAAATAATTTTTGTTATTTTCTGTACCAATGAGACCCACTTTTTTTTAAATATAAGAGGTAGGAGTTGTCATAGAAAAGCAGAATCTAGCAATAGCACTGGTAGTGGTAATATATACCCTTAATCTCAGCATACGCTGGTCAGAGCCATGATGATGGCAAGTTCAAAGCTACCCAGAGTTACATAGCCAGAATGCATGAATCAATCAATAAACAAACATGAAATAGTGCATTAAACAGATGTTTAGGAAATGGGGTAGGGGGTAGGTATCAGCTAGTGAATGAATAATTGCTTAGACCTGATTTCATACAACTTTATTTATATATTACTCTGAGAATTGCATATATGCATACAATGTGTTTTAATCAATCCCCACCCCCACTACCACCCAACAAACTTTCTCAGATCCCTAACAGCATGTTTTCCTCCCAACTTCATTCCATTGTCAAAAAAAAAAAAAAGGAATGGGAGGCCTGCTCTTTTCTGAAGATAAATGGAGGAGGAGTGGATCTGGAGAGGGAGAGTGGGAGAAGGGCAGTGAAGGGGAACTTCAGTATGGATATAATGTATGAGAGAAGAGCAAATAAAAAATAGAGTGTTAAATCTCTTAAATAGACTTTCAAGGGTCTTTATCATAAAATAAACACTTCTAGATTTTAAGGTGGCCCTTCCCTGGCTTAGTAGTTGATGCTGATCTTATCATTCCTCAAATCTTACTGCGTGGCTTAACCTCCCAGTCTTCTCAGAGTGGGCAAAATATCTGCTTGTGAAAGTCTTCACTGAAATGAACAGAATTCAGCCCAGATCCTTCACCCAGGCTACTTTTGATAAATGGGAAAGTGAGGAACTCGCATTTGGCACAAGTTGTGGACCTACTTTTGAAGCTTGCACGTCTATTCTATTCCAGGCTGACCCTTATTTGGTTTGGATGTGAGTGATCCAAGGATAAAGGGCTATTTCCCATCCAGTTCATGCCAAAATTAAAGTTCCCTTGACATTTTAGCAGTAGCTTTTGATTTTGTGGCGATGCCAGGTTCATAGGACGATGAATAATGAGCCACGATGAATAATTGATCTTATTTCCAGAGCCTGTTTAGGGAAATAGTACAGGATAGGATGCTGAATGCTTTCAGATTTGCCGTGGTGGAAGTAGACAGAACTCAACAAGTCTTCCTTGTGCCCAAATTTGCTTGAATAGAGAATTATTTCCTTTCCCAGTATATTACATGGACCTTACAAATTCTTTTCAAAAGTACCCTACTTCATTCAGCTCATTTCATTGGATCTTTTTATCATTTATTTCTCTACTGAGCATTAGAAATCAAATTCTGGCCGGGCGTTGGTGGCGCACGCCTTTAATCCCAGCACTCGGGAGGCAGAGCCAGGAGGATCTCTGTGAGTTCAAGGCCAGCCTGGGCTACCAAGTGAGCTCCAGGAAAGGCACAAAGCTACACAGAGAAACCCTGTCTCGAAAAAAAAACAAAAAAAAAAAAAAAAAAAAAGAAATCAAATTCTGTGAACTAAAATTTTTTCTGTATGTTTTTGTGCCAGTACCTCACATTTATTTTTAATTTTTACATCTATGTAATATAGCTTGAAATCTGGGATAGTAATCCCTCCAGCATTGCTTTTTGCTCAGAATTGCTTTGACCACCTGGGGCTTTTGTGGTTCCATGGGAACTTTAGGACTTTTTTCTATTTCTGTGATGTTGTTGGGGTTTTGACTGGAATTATATTAAACCTGCAAATGACTTTTGGTAGATGGTCACTTTCATAATATCAATTCTACCAATCCATGAGCGTGGAATGTCTTTTCATTTTCTAATGTCTTTATCTGTTCCTTCAAAGATTTAAAGTTTTTATTGTAGAAGTATTTCTGCTCCTTGGGTATTTTATTTTCTTTGAAGCTATTCAGAATAAGAATGTGTTCACTATCTCTTCTGCAGCATACTGTTTGTTAGTACATAGAAAGGCTAATGACAATTACTAGTTGTCATGTGAGCGCTGGGAGCCCAACCATGGCCCACTACAAGAACAACAAATTCTTTTAGCCACAAAGTTGTCTCTCCAGGCCTATTACCATATATTTAAGTAAAAAGAAAAAACACCACTTCAAAGGGCTTTAATATAGAAAGTGAACTATAATTCTGAGACGTTTGCCTTGAAATGTCTTAGTTTACTTTAAATTTACTCTTTTGTATTTGAGGAAATGACAGTAGAGTAACTACTCTACTTATCTTTTCCTACTCTTTTCAAAAATAATAGTACAGACCCTAGAAAGAACGCTTGCATGTGCCTAGCATATAACCTAAATTCATAGATTTGAAATGCAAGGATTATTTTCTCTAACAAGAATATCTAACTCATTTTTAACTATTAGCATGAACTATCAAGAAGATTTGGGATTTTTATATTATAACCACAAGCATTTAAAGCATTTAAAAAACTCCAAATGTTTACTAAATTTATATTTTACTTCAGTTAGCTTCAGTATGTAATTAATCATTATGTATATCAACTTTTAGATTGCACAATGCTTCTAATAATGTTTAATGAATTTTTCAATAATCATTAAAGACCGATATGATGATCAGTAAAGCTTTGTGGAGACACCTGAGCCGGTGATGGTGCCCTCTATAGAGCTTCTAGTTTAATACACTTGGTAATCTACTTATTGAGCCAAATAATGGATATGAAATTGAAAACAAACTTTTAAAACAAATGAAATTCCACAATTTCATCAGTTTCAGTACATAAAATTTTCTCTTTGCAAAATCTAACTTTAGAAAATATCTAATAAATGACAATATTTGCATCTCAGTAGTTTGCAATCTTTGAAATACCTCTTTTTCTCTGAGGAAATTGAATTTTTCACTTAGTATCTGTAGGCCACATAAAAATTTCATAGCTTGTCTAGAGGGGCTTATGTTCAAATTTTCAGAATAAAGGCAGTCAGTGGTGGTCAGATTTTCATAATGTTCTCCTAGCTAAAGAGTTTGGTAATGAACCTATGGTACCCGGCATCAGATTGAAATTTTTACAGTTCTGAAGATAACAACCAATATGCAAACTACATGGAGGCATTATCAAGTCTACAACATACATGTATAGGACTTTAGAATGGTTCATTCATTTTGTAAAATAGATTTCAATCATGAAGAGAGATTGAAGATGGAAATCACTTTTTGATACTCAGAGCTTCTGTCACCAAGAAAATACCAATTGAAAATCTGAACTGCATTATGATAATAAGGATTCTATGACAGCAGTACTTAAATATAAAATAAATTAGAAAAGATGCAAAGAAAAATTTGAAGCAGTAGATGAGGTATAAAGTTTTGATTCAACACAATCATCATCAAAACACATTATGCAACAATAAAGATGAATGTGATGTAGTTACATGCAACATTAAACTTAATATGAAAGGCACAAAAGAGAGAAATGCTGAATTTCTAAGACTGTACAGATGATAGTTCCATTTTCATGAATATGAATGAATATTAAACACACTCAACTCAAGAAGTATCTGGTATAACGATACAAATGGACACGGTAACCCTAACAGTAAATAGTGTAAATATAACAAGGAATAAAAGGAAAATGGAAATTAAGGAGTGTGGAAGAAAAAGGGGAAAGATTGAACTGATAGATACTTAGGTATCCAGTGTAGTTTTACATTATGCCTTACAGATAAGTGTAAATATCATTTTATACAAATATAATAATTAGCAAAAGTTTCTTTTTGGAAATTCAACTGACCATTTTAGGAGTTAACTGTTGGAAACAAAATGTTGTTTTATAAATACATATTGGGTCATTAGCGGTGTTCCTTTAGTCAGAACTCAGAGAATCCAGCTTAGCTAACTCAAAATAGCTGGGAATACATATAAAGTACTACTGTATCATGCAAATAAGGCTCAACAAGGTTTTACAGTGACTATGCTGGGACATCACAATTAGTGACAAGAACAGATTTTATCCTTTTACACAACTGGGTTTCTCTATCCTGTTACCCAGTCTGCTGACCACGTTCCTCTGAATATCTCAAGCTTTCTTTCTCAATACACCAAGAACCATATTTGATCCCACTCAAGTGTGCCTACATCAACTCTTCATATTGTCTCTGCATTTGCTATACTTCTAGGAAAACATGGGTGCCTATGTGTTGTAGTATTTTGCTGATTATGAATGATTATGGATGGATTGTCTACCATTCAGTGAATTCACTACAGCTTTCATGAGAGTAAATAGAGCAAGGCAGTGTATTTACTAGACAGGAGAGGTTTTCTGAATGAAGGGGATAGGTAGCACAGACACTTCAGAATATGTCTGAAGTTCACACTAAATGCTATGCAAGTTACTCCACTTAGAATTCATACTACTTAAAATCTGAACTGAACAAAAATAGAATAGTGTTTTCCCTAATGGATGATGCAATTTTCTTCCTTTCCCAACTTCCTGAATCTAGAGGAACAGTCATGGAACTTCAGCTAGAGATGAGGAAGTTGATTGTTCTAGATAAGATAATGATGTCTTTGATAGTGTTTAATATTCTAAGGAGCTGTCCATCAGTGGCAGTCTTCTCCATAATTCTAAACTCTGCTTTACGTCCCCTACATATAAACTGGTAGTAAGTTGGAACTGGAAAGCTCATAATATCATCTTTCTATACAGTGTCATTTTCTTTGCATTTCATATTCTCTGGAATCCCAAAAACTCATAACCTACCCCCTTCAAACTAAATCCTTAAGGATTTAGTAAGCTAAAAAGAAATTCACCCAAAGAAAATTAAAGAATATAAGCTTGATGCACAGATTATCCATTTAACCAGTCCTCACATTCTGCCAGAAATAATTTCTTAAAAGATCAAATGGAAGAGTATGGGCTAATTTTGAAATTAGAATGGCAAGTAATCATGTTTAGAGAAAATACTGTCTCTTATGGGACATGTCTAAAAATTCTCATGTCTCGTTCTCCTTTCTGGACTTTGTTGCATATATTTTTGGAGTTGGAGTCTACATTTCTTTGTACCCCTGTCAACTGGACGATTGTGTTGCACGACCCTCAGGAGGTTCTGAAAAGAGTAGAGAAACTAGAACTTTCTGTTTCTGACTTCATGATAATCATGATTAGTGGTGGATTCTAGCTTTGATGGACACTAAACCTCTCCCATAATCCATGACTAACAGAGTCTTCAAGAGCACATTACATGTCTAAGCAAAAGGGTCTCAGGCCAATTCTTTTTGAGCTTCTTTGTATCACCCTTCTTCCTTTTTGTCTCTTCATCTCCCCAAACACCACCAACCTGTGCTTGTTGTGGTGGTATTGTGTTCCCCAAAATATTGTGTATGCTAATAAACTTATCTGGGGTCAGAGAACAGGACAGCCACAATATTCAACATGAGGACAGGCAGTGGTAGCACACGCCTTTAATCCTAGCATTCCAGAGACAGAAATCCCTCTGGATCTCTGTGAGTTCAAGGCCACATTAGAAAGAGCCAGGCGTGGTGACACATGCCTTTAATCCCAGGGAGTGGTGGTAGAAAGCAGAAAGGTATATAAGGCGTGAGGACCAGAAACTAGAGGCATTTGGCCTGGTTAAGCATTTGGCTGGTTAAGCGTTCAGGCTTTCAAGAAGCACAGTTCAGCTGAGAGCCATTCGGATATGAGGACATAGAGGCTTCCAGTCTGAGGAAACGAGACCAGCTGAGGATCCGGCAAGGATTCAAGCTACAGCTTATTTTTCTAAAATGTACATATTTCAGTTTGCTGTGTTAAGATTAATTTGGTGGTGCTTTTGATTAACTTATTTACCACAGACTCAGATATTGCCATTATCATTTCTTCTTCCACTGAGGCTATGAGTTACCATTACTTTGTCTCAAGCTGAGAATAGAAGCTGTGTGTCCACAGTTGAGAAGATCAGAGTAAAACTAAAAACGTAGAAGACTTTGTGAATGTGTCCTTTTCAATACCACACTACTGCAGAATATGGCAGATTTCTAAGAAATAAATACTGAGCAATACCCATGTCTATGTGAAAGCAAATATGAACTGCATCTTAATATTTGGTATTTTCAGAGTATGATATTGACATTTAAAACATTTAAATTGAATATTTCTCACAGAATGATTTTTAGTAGAATAATAGTTGATGTACTTATAAGTCTTTCATTTTTTTCCCTAAGATAAGTCTCTAATATCATGTAGACTGGAAATGTGAGGTCATCATTACAAAAATGAGCTGCAAAGTGTCACCATAAAAAACCCACACCACTTCAGGACAAGAACTGTCTCTTTGTGGATGTCACTTTAGAGGCAGTGATAGTCAGACATGGAGTTGATAAATGATTGTTACTATTTTTAAGTAATCCATTTCAGAGATCCATTTCAGACTATTTTGAAATCATCTTTCATTTAAACTGGCCAGCACCAAATCCCATCTCAAATTTGTATGGTTAGCATTTTACAGACAAAGGTCTTTAAAGCAACTCTTGAGTATGCTTCCAATTTAGCCTTCTCTTTCATATCTCTAAATTTTGAACACATTTTCCTATTTCTTTGGGGCAAACAGCAATGGAAAGTGCACTATAAACTGCTGTTTCCAGGCAAGTGTTTGCAATGCATAAACATGGTGGAAGTTGCTTTGATGGTATGGTATTCATTTTCCTTTCTGCACAGATCTACACTAAAATTGCAAATATGAAGATGTCTTTCCAAATCTCTATTCAAGTTCATGAAATGCTTTGAAGATAAAGGAAAATGAACAAAATATTTCTGATTTCATAAATATACCACACAAAAGTTAGAATAAGTGAATAAAAGTTAGGTTAAACTTGGGCCAATAGACAACATTTTATTTATTTTTATACAAGGTTTGTTTGAGACACTAATGAGAAATGACTAGTGAAATTAACTAAGCATTAATATGACTAAAAGGAACCAATATAGACTGTATTGTGACAGTCAGAGGCCTAAATAACAATTTCAGGAAAGCTACAACTGTATCTTGGTTCAGCTACATTCCTACAGAATTGGAAAAAGTAATATAAGCAAAAGGCTAAGTTTGAGATGATTAATAGGTTTTTGTCAATATGAAAGTGTTAGCATTATAAGTCAGAAATGCTCATATTAAAGATAACAGCCAGTTAGACATAAAAGTCTATACATTTTCAGTATTATTTCTTCTTATTGTACAGAGACTTTATACTGACAAAAATAAGAATGCCTTTCTTTTCTAGAATGTTAGGCTCAGTTAATTCATACACTGTCTTTGATGACTTTTATCTTGAGGAAAAGAACCCACTCACCAGTCCCCAACTGGTCAACTCAGTCTCTGTAACTCAATGTACTGCATACCCCTTTGTTCCTTAGACTCAAGTTTAGAAAGTTAGAGTTACTTCCCATTATAGGGAAGGTTTGAGACAGGAAAAATACTGCACTAAGGTACACAGAGGAAAACTTCCAAAACATGCATGTGTGCTGTATGTCTGTGGTGTTTTGAAAGAAAGTGACCCCCAAAGGGAATGGCACAATTAGGAGGTAGGGCCTTGTTGGAGTAGGTGTGGCCTTGTTGGAGGAAATGTGTCATAGTAGGGGTAGGCTTTAAGGTCTCCTATGCTTATGCTATGCCCAGGGTCACAGTTCACTTCCTATTGCCTGTGGATCAAGATATAGAACTTCTCCAGTACCTGCTGGAGACATGCCGAGTGATCAGAGACATGTCTGCCTGCATGCCACCATGTTCCACCATGATGATAATAGTCTAAACCTTTGAAACTGTAAGCCACCCCAATTAAATGTTTTCCTTTATAAGAGTTACCTAGGTGATGGTGTCTCTTCACATCAATAGAAACCCTAACTGAGACAGAAGTTGGTACCAGGAACTGGGGTATTGCTGTGATAGGCCTGGCCATGTTTTTGTTTGAAGGAATATGGACTTTGGTACTGTGGATTAAAAAAAACATGTGAATGCTTTAAGTGCTGCTTAATGGGCCCTACTAGTAGGAGCCCGGAAAACAGTGGTATTAAGGGTGATTTGAACTGTGGGTGCCTGGTTCAAGAGGTTTCAGAGGAGAAGTAGTATTTTGCCTACAGATCATTCTTGTGATATTTGGGTGAAGAATATGACTGCTTTGTTCTTGTCAGAAAAGTTTGCCTGAGGCTAAAATGAAGAGTTTTGGATTAATTCCGTTGGCAGAGGAAATCTCAAAACAGCCTACTATTGACTCTGTTGTTTGGTTATTAGTGTTAACGCTAATGAAGATTTATAATGAAAAGGAGCAAGCTGAGCAAAGAAAAATACAAAATGTACAATTTGAAGAGAAAAGGAACACCAAGAAGTGGAATGAATCTAAGTCCTGTGTTCAAGGAGATAAACAGATTAAGAAATAAAATAAAGGGAGTGATGACCTCAGGGAAGATCCCACTTAGGTAAGTTTCCAACTTGTAAAAAAGAATTTTAAAAAAGCTTAGAGCCAGATGTAGTTGTGCATGCCTTTAATCCTAGCACTCCAGAGGCAGAGGTTGGTGGATCTCTGAGTTTGAGGCCAGCCTGTTTTCTAGAGCAAATTCCAGAGCAGCCAAGATTAGGCAGTGGAGGAAACCACTGAAAACAGAAAGCTGGTGAAGATGTAACTGAATGAGGGGGCCAGGTCATGATCCATCCCCCAAAAGCAGCAGAACTTGGCAGTTTCAGCCACGTGGTTCTGACTTTAGAGTCAAGCATAAAAGAAAGGGGTTATGAAATCTCCCTCTTGCAACTAAGGAAAGCTGCTGAGGCCAGCATGTGTCAGGGGTGTTTCTTCATGGAGACCTGGAGAGGCCATTGCATGAAGCTGTGAAGGTAATGCCTGGATTGCCTTAGAGACCCCAAGATGTTAGAGATGTTATAGTCATGGGATACCTGCTGAGGAGAGCTGATAACAAGGAGTGGAAATACCCCAAGAGAAAGAAGTATGTTGTAGTTAACAATGCTAAAAGAAGTTGGAAATCTGAAGAGTGTTATGACATCAGACATAGAGATGCAGTTTTGAGTTTGCCCAGCTCATTTTTGATCTTGCTTTAGTATAGTATTTCTTCATTACGCTTTTTCCCCTATGGTTTGGAATGCTAATGTATATCCTATGTCATTATATGTTGGAAGTACGTGATCCATTTTTTGATTTTGATTTTATAGGGGATTACAGTTAAGAGATGTCATGAATTTCTTTGAACTTTAAACTTTTAAATAGTTTTGAGACTGTTATAGTCTATGGGGACTTTTGAAGTTGGATTGAATGCATTTTTGCATATTTTGCATTTAACTGAATGCATTTTTGCATATTTTGTATTTGACTGAATACATTTTTGCATTACTTTTGTATATTGCATTTTGAAGTTCACTTCCTGTTGCCTTGTGGTGGTATTGTGTTCCCCAAAATATTGTGTATGCTAATAAACTTATCTGGGGTCAGAGACAGAACAGCCACAATATTAAACAGAGGTTAGGCAGTGGTAGCACACGCCTTTAATCCTAGCATTCCAGAGACAGAAATCCCTCTGGATCTCTGTGAGTTCAAGGCCACATTGGAAATGGCCAGGCATGGTGACAACGCCTTTAATCCCTGGGAGTAGTGGTAGAAAGCAGAAAGGTATATAAGGCGTGAGGACCAGAAATTAGAAGCATTTGGCCTGGTTAAGCATTCAGGCTTCTAGCAGCAGTTCAGCTGAGAGCCATTCAGAGATGAGGACTCAGAGGCCTCCAGTCTGAGGAAGCAAGACCAGCTGAGGATCCAGCGAGGTGAGATAGCTGTGGCTTGTTCTGGCTCTCTGATCTTCCAGTGTTCACCCCAATAACTGGCCTCAGGTTTGTTTTATTAATAAGAACTTTTTTTTTTTTTTTTTTTTTTTTGGTTTTTCGAGACAGGGTTTCTCTGTGTAGCTTTGCGCCTTTCCTGGAACTCACTTGGTAGCCCAGGCTGGCCTCGAACTCGAAGAGATCCGCCTGCCTCTGCCTCCCAAGTGCTGGGATTAGAGGCGTGCGCCACCACCGCCTGGCCTTAATAAGAACTTTTAAGACTCCTGCTACAGTTGCCTGCAGATCAAGAGGGAGAAATCTCAGCTCCTTCTCCAGTACCATGTCTCCTGGATGCTGCCATGTGCCTCCATGATGATAACGTACTAAATCTCTGAAGCTGTAAGCCACCCCACTTAAATGATTTTCTTTGAGTTGCTGAGGTCATGGTGTCTCTTCAGAGCTGTAGGTACCCTAAGATAGCGTCAAATATTTCAATAGCTATGTCCAATTACCAGACAAATATAATTTAAAGTAAATCATATTTGTTATGGAGTGAGTACATTTTAAACCTTTTGATGTAATGTCTAATAATTTGCAAAATAAAGTGTCTTTTACTGATAAGTATTCTTTTTTTGTTTTCTTTTTTTTATTTTATAATATAATTCAACTTTACACATCAGCCATGGATTCCCCCGTTCTCCCCCCTCCCGCCTCGCCCCCCTCCCCCCAGCCCACTGATAAGTATTCTTAAGAAGCCTTTGCTGAAACCCAAAATGTATTTTTTTTTCTTCACAAAATTCTGGCCCATCACTTACAAACTTAGTAACAGTGGAATAACACCTGCAACCTATTTCCTGGTACCCTAGGTCTTCCTTTGTCCTGCAGTAATTCTCCCCAATCTCTCTGTATTTTCTCTCCTTTCTCCCCGTCTAACCTTTAGAACCTTACTTTTCTTCATTCTAGGCTGGACCAAAGACTTTCAGTCTCCATCATTTTCCCCCTAGTAATCTACTTACCCCACTCCCATGGCCTAAAATAATGGCAAAAGGAAAGGGGCTCTCTCAAAGTGATGCTCTAGGGTCTCGGATCTCATCTTTGCCCACATCCCAGCCTCATTTTTGTTTCCAATAGCTACCGTGCTGTGCTTCTTATTCATGTATTCTTAATTTGTTTCTTCAGTGTTCACCATGAGTGCTGGATCCTGGATGTCTTTCCTGGTTTTTCTCTTTAGGAGTAAGCCCATCTCCTCTTTTTGACATCTGATGTACAATTCTATTGATCATAAAATGCTTGGTCCATATAAATATTTGTCATCCATTTTTGTTTGAATGCCTAAAACAATAGCATTTAGAGTCTACTAAGTTTAAATATAGCATCAAGTAAAATTTTAAAAAAAATTCTTGGGTTGAATATTCTTGCATTAGATCTTTGTTCAGATAGAGACTTTTCAAGAAAGTGATACTGGTCACATTTCAGAAAGGTAGACTACACCACAACAAATATTAATAACTTGTCTGGGGTTTTATTTCTGTGGTTAAAAACAAACAAACAACAAAACACCATGACCAAAATCAACTTGGGGATGAAAGGGTTTATTTAGTCTTACGACTTGTAGTCCATCATTCAGGGAAGTTAGGGCAGGAAACTTGAGGCAGGAAATGATGCAGAAGCCATAGCAGAATGCTGTTTAATTACTTGCTTCTGGTGGCTTGCTGAGCCTGCCTTCTTTTAGCACCTACAAATATCAGTCTAGGGGAGGTATCACTCCTATTAAGCTGGGCCTTCACATATCAATTATTAATCAAGAATATATTTGTTCATAGACCATTTTGGTGGTGGCATTATCAATTGAGTTTCCCTCTTCTCAAATCAATCTAGCATGTGTAAGTTGATATAAAACTAAGAACCATACTTATTATAATGAAAGTGTACCTTTTCCTCATATAACATGGGCAAAACACTCAAAACTATCTAAAACTCTGGCAATAGATACCCTGAAATCATAACACAAGGCATAGTATTTCTTTTAAAACTTCCTTTGAATGTTTTCATATACAACCAATGCCATATTAATTCATGAACAATGATCTACAGCTTGGGGTACAGACTTCCTGATCATGAGAGAAAGAATGTTTTGAAACACATGAACACAAGATAAAGACAAGTCTATACATCTGCTGATCATTACATAAAATGTAAAAAATCTCTCCTGAATGGAGTTCACAACTCTATCATTCCTGAGATTAACTGTCTTTATAGTTTACACAAATGGCATAGTTAATTGAAAAATTGGCAATCAATTAATCAGAAGAATCTCAATTATATTTTTTCTAAATCATTTTATCCATGATGAATGATCATGAAAGCAAAAGTTGGTATAATTATTAATGTTCTTGTTTTTTTCATGTATGTAGGACTGATAAAGCTAATAAAGTCTGTAACTTTCTAATTATGGTATTTTCTTTTTATTGGGTTAAATTTGATGAACCTTTTGTCCTGTTTACCTTTACACTGTAATGTATGTACCCAGCAGGCAGAGTATATCTGTAGAAGTATGCTTGTATTCTTACAATGGCATGGTATGTTGGAACATCCAACACAAGCAGAAGAAACTTTCTATACATGTGATAAAAATTTCTCAGAATAAAGCAATTACTTGTTTCTTATATCTATTATAACACAGTGTTTTTATTTTATGCATACTTATGTGTACTGGATTCTTTAGTTGTTAAAGCAAATTTTAAATAAAACATACTTAACTTTCTGTCTGTTAAAATGTGATAATTCCTGGGAGCTGAGACAGGTGCATCCACCTGGTTCAAGTTTCTCTTACATCACACTGATTACACTATTGGCTAATATCAGCACCATATACTAAGTTCTAAAGTAACACAAACTGAGCTATCCATTGCCAAGACTGATAAGTGTTCTTCCTGTTAGCTTGCCACTAGTTTCATTTCAAAGACCAGCTGTGACCTTGGAAGAATGACATTTTTTTAAATAAAAGAGGAATTAGGACAAAGTGAACAATAATTCAGTAGTCACTTTACTGGTATCCTTTGAATGAGCTAAGTATGTGTTTGAGTCAAAAACCAGATGATCTGAAAGTTAGTGGAATTGACACTGATGTGTGTGTGCATTTTTCTTCCTGAATGAAATATTTATTCACAGTTCACTGCACATTATGAGGGAAACTGAGAAGTAACTCAGCAAGAAGGCTTATTTATGTAATAATAGTAATAATAAACAATTGGCAACATAAATGATAAAATTGAAATGATAGTCCTGTAAATGACAATCTTAAAAACAAAATGTGATTGTATTACTCAGATGAACAGATTTGTCTCAAGTGCTTTTCATTTCTTCTTTATTTTGAATACAGAGGAAGAAAAATAAGATCTAAAGTTAAAAGAAAATCAGTGGTGTTCTCTCGTGACGGTTGATAAGTTGCTTTTTCTCAAGGCAGGAAGAATTCACAGTTTATAACTGTACCTGATTAACATTTTCTAATTTCATTCCTGTGTCTGACGTGTAAATTTTTCTTGGAAAGCAAGCTCTGTGATCAAGTAGATGTGAATAACTTTGTGTTTTCTGTTAGAGAAGCATAGCACAGGTTTCCATATTTAAGAAATATGAAAGTGTTTTATGCCTTTGGTGAAGAATAGCATTTAATTTCACTTTAAGGAATATGCTCATTTTTTCTTTCTTTTGTTTTTGAGAGAGGTACTTCATTGCATCTGCTAGCACTTCTTGGCACACAGCTTTCAAATGACACTCTGCTGGGTACAAATGAAGTTGGGGCCTGTTAAATGGGATGGTGCAGATTATCAACTGACTGTGCTCTATCCACCTGTAGTCCTTACAGATAAGAGGTAGGTAGTAAGGGACCAGCTCTATCCACCCGTGGTCCTTACAGGAGAAAGGCCTGCAGTAAGGCACTTGCTGTTGCAGTGAGTGAACAAATTATCAAGTGGATTCAACATATTCTTGTCTCCTATTCCCTGCCATCACTTACTATGACTCAGTTTGTTTAAAAGACAATTTGCTGAAAGATTTTCTGAGCTGGCACATGGACGTCTTCCAGCCCATGCTAATGTTCAAATAACTGAGCAGCAAGATTACCCTGGGGAGTTGGTGTCTTGTTTAACTTGGCATTGGAGTGGTTGACATTCTGAATTTGCCCATTTATGACACTTTATCACCAGGAACCCACTTGGTTGTCCTCAAAATGAAAGAGAATATGATCTTAGATGACGCTGCCTGTCTGCTGTACTTTGGTTCAGAATGTACTGATCACAATGTTCTTTCACAGGAATTGTTGTATCCATAGAAAGAGCCATTTGTTTGGTATTAATTTGGTAGTGGTTATATGAGAGATACACAAGACTCAACTATTAATCAACATTATAGGGAGACTTTTTTCTTTCATTTACTCCTTTGCTTTGACTGAAATTTTGATGTGGGTTTTAAGAAATAAGATTCATTTATGTTTGATTTTGATCCCCACATCCACAATACAGGCACAGGTAGCCTGATTTGATAATAATGTTGATCCAACTATAACCTGGAATTGGAGGGACATACTTAAAATGTTCTAAAGCAGTGGTTCTCAATCTTTCTAATGCTGTGACCCTTTAATACAGTTCTTCATGTTGTGGTGACTCCAACCATAAAATTATTTTCATTGCCACTTCATAACTATAAGTTTACTTTTGTTATGAATCATAATTTAAATATCTGTGTTTTTGGATGGTCTTTGGGGGTTGTGACCCACAGGTTGAGAGCAACTCTAAAGGGAAATAAACTTTTTATCAGTCTCCAGCTGATTAAATTTTATAATGATCATGCTTTTTATTAACTATTTTCTCTGAAAAACTCTAGGTGTTATTGAATATAAATAAAGAACATGTCATGGTGCTTTTTACGTGTGTAATGCTGATACCATGACAAGACAGAATTCCTTTTTAACATACAAGGGTAACTACATAATTATGCTGCATCTATTAGTGTGATCACATTTTTGAGGAGAACTGTCACTTCTTTAAAAATTTTTAAAATTTAATTTAAACATAAGTTCATCATTTCATTCCTTTCCTTTTTTTCTTCAACCACTCTCATGTCTTCACCCTCCAATCCCTCCAATGGAGCTCCTTATTCTTTCTCAAATTCATGGCCTCTCTTTCTTTGCTATTATATATATAATCTACTAAGTCCAATTAGACTTGCTTGTATTTATGTGGTTTCAAGTTGATCACTTAGCGTTGGATAACAATTTAACAATCAGAAGACTTATTCATGGAGAAGATTGTCTTCCTTTCTTAGCATTCCTTAGTTGCCTATAGTTCTTTAGCTTTTATCTATATATGCTGACTAGTGTTATGTCAACTGACACAAGCAAGAGTTATCTGAGAGGTTATCTTGAAACCTCAATTGAGAAAATACCTCCATAAGATCTGGCTGTAAGGCATTTCTTAATTAGTGATTGATGAGGGGAGGAGGAGCCCATTGTGGTGGAGCCATCCCTGGGCTAGTGGTCCTGAGTTCTATAAGAAAGCAGGCTGAGCAAGCCATGAGGAGGAAGTCTGTAGGCAGCACCCTTCCATGGCTTCTATATCAGCTCTTGCCTTCAGGAGCTGCTGATTTCCTGTCCTGACTTCCTTTAATGATGGACTACAATGTGAAAGTATAAACCCTTTCCTTCCCAACTTCCTTTCAGGACATGGTGTTTCATCTCAGTGATAGAAAACCTAAGATACTAGGGTATGTTGTCAACATTCAGGTCTTGTTTAGGCAGCTATACTGCTGAGATATGGGTGTAGCTTACTTGCCATTTCTGGAAGACACAATCTCACAGCAGACTTCCTTTTCCTCTGGTTGTTAATTTTTTTCTGCCCCTTTTCTGTGATGTTCCCTGAGCCTAAGGTACTGAAATTGTGCTGTTGATATATCAAGTGGATATGGACACTCTGTGATCACTTATTCTCTGTATTTTAAACAGTTGTGGTTTTCTGTGATAGTCTCCATCTACTAAAGAGAGAAGTTTCTTTGATGAGGAGTTAAGCTCTACACTTGTCTGTAGTTATAAGGATAACTGTTAAGAATGCAGTTAGGAATTATATTGGCTTAGGAAAGTGGCAGTTGCAGGTTCTTCTCCAAGATCCATGACCTCATCAGCCTCTGGTAGTTGTCTAGGTTTCTTCCCCTCCTATTGAAAGGACCTTAACTTAGACAGCTGTTTGTTGCCAATAAAATATGAATGCCACTACTCATCTTTAGGAGTATCTTGCAGGGGTGGTCATTGTTGTAGTTCATAGACGTTAAGACTGGATCAGATTATTGTTTGCATCCCCTATATTTGGCAGATCCATAGCACTTCCTGGTACTTCCTTAGCTTCTAGATCAGTGCTTTTATATTGTTACGGGTTTACCAATGAGGAAGCCACAACCGAGTTTAAAGTTATGTTGAATAGAAAAAGACATTGTCTTGTTTTGCTTTCAAGAGGAAAGAATGAGAACATTCTCACCTAAGTGATATCAGAGGAATGCTTGATCAATTGAATTCATAGTTCTTTTCAGAATTTCTTGATAAAAAAGAATTAACAATGAAAATCTTGCTGTGTACATGAAAGAAGCATTATTTTATTTTAAGAAGTGTTTTCTGGTTTGACAACAGAGTCTTGAGAAGTTTGTTGTTCCTGTTTCCCAGTATCTGCCAATCTGAAAAGATTTTCGAGCATTGCCTATTGTGGGACTTGTTTATAGCACCAAATTTTCTATTGACTTACTATCATATGAGCCAACGGAATTAAATCATGGGGCATGCTTCACAATAGCACATGCACTGCTAACCTGATATATTAGGAGCTGCATTTTAAATCACTGGTAATGTGGACAAGCAAAAGAAAAAAAACTCAATTAAAGTTCTTTGATTTGGAATTTTACTTGAATAATGTCCTGTATTTCTATTTTTAGGTTATTAATTTATTAATCACTTGTTGACTCATGCACACATCTAACATGTATTTCTGAAGGACTGATAAAACCTTGTAGGTGTCTTATGTTAGACATTCAATGTCCAAAAGGAAAAGTATGTCTGACCTTTAGAAGCTTTGGTTCCAGGGGTACTGGAGAGACGTGCCATTACCGTGTGAAAAGGCCTACAGCAGCAGTAGGCACGTGGTACATAGCTTTTGTGCTCAGAATTTAATGCAATTCATGGTCAAGATGAAGGAAGACTGCAGAAGAGATAGAGGTGGTCTCAACAAGCCAGGTTGGGTGAAGAGGAAGGCCTGCCTGGAGAAGAGCCACAAGTAGGGAGGGAGGGAGTCTGCTGTAGTAGTTCAGGAGTGATCTTCCGTAGAAACGAGTATTGACCGATTAAAGGAAAAGAGAGAAAACTGGAATTTCATTCTAATTCCTACCATACAATTGGGTGGACTCGATGAATAACGGAGCATTGAAAGGTGATTCTGGCTGCCATTTAGATTTTTTTTGTGTAGGATTAGACACATTACTCCAAAATTCTTTTGACATTTATTTACATTCCCCCAAATGGTTCAAGAATTCTTCAACTCAATCATGCCTCTAAATCCTTATAGAGTAATTAGGCTTGTTATCATAAATCAAACTAATCCAATTTTTCAAAATGATTTAATTTTGTATCTGTTTTAAAGTGTCACAAGAAGATGAATCATAGATGAAGTACAATGGTAATGAAACTAAGTTCATGGAAAAACTAAGTCATTTTAATAACTGTGTTTGACTACTTATAAAAGATCAGCAGAAAAAGGACTGTTTCTTTCCCTTGAAATCCAGACTTCTGAGTACAAAAATAGAAGTCACATGATTTGCAAAACAATAAAATCCTCACCAATGTTATTCTAACTGAACTTATATTGAATACAAGATACAGAGCACCCTGCAGCAGGAGGTCTTTTATCAATGATAACTGAAACAATTCAGCATTAGGCTTACAAAGAGCAATTGATGGAAAACCCAAGCTCAATACATCTTACTGAAGAATTTCTTGGTTTCTTCTGGATATATTTGAATCACTATCTGATAAAAGTCTTTCTCTCAATATGTTTGTCTAAACAAGAAGGTAACTGGAGAGTAGGGTCCAAAGGATTTCTTTCTAAACCTAACCGAAAGACTTTCTTATGCTTTATCTTGAGTTTGCTTTTGCTTCCAGTGTGGACTGTTTTAGTTTCACGGCAAATTATAGGACACTAAACAAAATCAAAATTTAATAGGAACATTAGAGCTATATACAAAACTAGCTGAAAGATATTAAGACAAAGCCATAGGATACATGTACTGGTAAGGGGAAGTTGGCAACGATAATGAAGAATATAGTAGAAGTGGAACTCACTGTCCTTCAGTGCACACTTCTTTTATATTATCTTTGTATAGGAAAGCTATTTAAAAGTTGACTCCTTTCCAGCGGTGCAGGAGACAGGTGGCTTGCCTTCCGTAGCTTGCTTAAGTCATAAAGTAAGATAGCAGGGATGATGGACGAGACTGTTCTGGGGCCTACAATGAGACGCTAACATTTCTTTGAAATGAATGGTGAGGGTTTCCAAACATTAACTACTTTGCATTAGGAATTGTCTTTTAACCTATTATCTGAGAAATAGGTAAGTAAATAAATAAAATGATCTCTCAGCATATCTGCTTTGATTTACTACCAAATATTGAAGGCTTTATATTTGTTTATTGGTGAAACAGAAAGGAAAAAAAAACTTTATAGGCTTAAAGGGAGCTAGTATATTTTAGATTATACTTAACTATAAATACATGATTTTTATTTTCACAAATATGGAATCTGATATCCTGAAAGATTGCATGACATTTTTCAGTACCAGACTGCAACTGAGGCCTCTCTTACATTAGACTGAGGATTGCTAAAATCTAGGCTGCTTTTTTTTCCCAGCATACCTGTTCCTCCCTTTCACTTTACAAAAGAAGCCTGTTTCCTGGAGCTCTGGGGAAATGACACCAATTGCATGTTGCACTGAAGCAAAGATGTTTTCTTTGCCCCTTTTTTTTAGTTCTAATGACCTACAAATGCTCAGGGAGAGATTGGCTTCATCCATGTTTTTCTTCCTAAATTCCTCTAGCTTAACTCTGATCTCTGATACTCCCATATGTTGCCCTGGCTTCTACTCAGTCTATCGGCCCCACATGAGTACATCATTCACATTTTAATGTGGTCCTCATTCAAAAGCAGGAGGGGCCATCAAAGGAGAATATGATGAGGGCAGATAATATGAAAACCCAAGTGCAAACATCTTGGTCTAGCTTTGAAGAACTTCCATAAAGTGAATCCTGTGTCTCCCTAGGCTGATCTTATAGCAGATATAAGACGTATTTTGCTCCTGCTGGAAAAAAGTACTCATCTTTTATAATTGTACCCATTTTTACAGTCTGACTCTCTACTATTGATTCATATTTTTTATTACAACCATGAATATACTTGCATTTGACATTTTGCTTTCTGAACTTAATGCTTTTTGCATAATTTCAACTTGTCCATGTGGTACTTCTATCAAGCATTGGTCACTTATGTCTATAATTGGTTGTTTATTTCTACTGTTGCTGAATGTCTTAAATACTTTTTCTTAGCACCACACTCTTAAATCTTAGAATATTCTTCAAATGGTACTCAGCTTTGCTACACATTGTTGACACATAGGTCTTACTCTACAACTAAGGTCTTGGAAAAGAGGCTGTTATTCATATCATCTAGTTTATTCTTCATCTTAAAATATTATAGCTACTCAAACATAGTTCTACCCTTTTGGTTATATGGCAAGGCCATACTTCCTTGTCCCTCTAAAGTTAAACAAGCTCTTATGACTTGATTTGGACAATAAAATGTGGGGAAAGTGGCATATGTAATAGGCATAAGCTTTAGAGCTACTTTATGGTCCTTTTCAATCCCCTCCCTTGCCATGGTAGAGGATTATGAAGAAAAAACTTCTCCCTGTGTGCCTGCATGGTTCTGACCTAGGCCCTCTGCATACATTATGGTTGTGTAGCTTGGTCATCTTGTGGGACTACTAACACTGGGAGCCAGGGCTGTTTCTGCCTCTTTTGCCTGCTTTTAGGACTCTTTTCCTCCCACAGGGTTGCCTCATCCAGGCTTAATATGAGGGGAGGTACCTAGTTGTATTGCAGCTTGATATACCATGTTTGGTTGATTTCCCTGGGAAGCCTGCCCTTTTCTGAAGGGAGACAGAGGAGGAATGGATGGGGGAGAGGAAGGGGGAACTGTGGCCAGGCTGTAATATATGAGAGAAGAATAAATAAAAAAAATTAAAACAAACAAAACCCCCCTCTCTGAGTCCATAAATGACAGTACTAATGATCTGTGACAGACAAATACTATCAATAAGAAATATTCTGGGTACATAAAATGGCTTTTTGGAACACATTCCCTAGGGTGGGATACCTTGCTCAGCCTTGACACAGGGGGGGAGGGGCTTGGTCCTGCCTCAACTTAGTATGATAGACTTTGTTCAGTCTCCAAGGGAGGCCTTACCCACTTTGAAGAGAGGATGGGGGGTGGGATTGGGAGAGGTGGAGGTAGCTGGAGAAGGGGAGGTGGGGACTGGGATTGGAATGCGAAATGAAAAAACACTTTTTAAAATAATGCATTAAAAAAAAGAAAGAAACATTTCTCCGGTTTGCCATTATACCCTTGTGAATTTTAGATTGTTTCTTCAGAATAATCATGCCTGATTCTAGATAAATATCACATCTACAATGACTGTCTACCTAACACGTAAGGCATGGAGAGCTAACACAGTTAGATAAATATCCAGGTTTGTAATTAATTTTGAATTTGCTATGATTAATTGATACACATTTTCAGGCATGTCAAGAAGAAAGTAAAATCAGCAGAGGATTACTTGTGTTCAGTTACACAAAGTAAAGCATACCAGCTTTCCTTAACTTCAACTGACCTTTGAAGTACAGAGAAGACTGGAGCAGCCTGAAGTTGAAAACACTTGATTTCCCAATTGCTGGAGTGTTCATTATGAGACCAGTTTGGAAACGTGGAAGTAGTAAGAGTGGAGAAGCCGGAATGAGGGGCTGTGGAAAGAAAGAATCGACAAACTGTGTTACTAAGAAAATTAAAAATGGATTTAATAAACATTTTTTGACACTCTGAGGCAGAGTTATTTGTACACATTACAGACTATAAGCTATGTGCAGTTAATATGCAGAAACATGCCCCAAAGCAGAAACTACTGTCTAAAGGCTAATAGATGTTTTATAGAAGTAACTATTTTGAGAACAATAACTAGACAAAACAACTAGTAATGACTTGGCTATTTATATCACTCCTTTAGAACTATGAAGTAGCAACACCAAGGCAAGTTTCTGTCTTTCTTAAAAACCATCATTCTTTTTCATGTCATTTCCAACTAAATAAGTGTGTGTGTGTGTGGTGTGCGTGTGTGGTGAATACCTTTAAAGTAACATAAAACATTGAAACATCCTTTCCTTCTGCAATGAACATAAAATTCTACAAATATTTATTACTTTGTTTTAATCAGTGCTTTAAAGGAGAGTTTCTCAAACTTTATTTCTGAGAGAGTCTTGTCAAAACACCAATGGGTGTGAGGGCTAAAATCCTGCATTTCTAACAAACGCTAAATAGTGTTAGTGATCTAGGGAACAGAGCATATTTTTTATAGACAAATCTGTAGTTGAATTCTCAAAGTATTACTCGCATTAGCACTCTGGGAACAAACTGAATCCAGTAGCCATTGGTGACTAGACTTAACTGGGGATCCATGAAAGTGCATTCCATGTTGTACCAAGCAGCTTGTAGTGAAAGCCCATCTACCATGAACTTGCCCCACTGAGCATTGCCAAGGCAGAAATCTACCACCTGAACACTCACCTATAGAACTTTCATTGTTATGAGTATGGGACCCACTGAATTCATAGAGAACTGATGTTCCCAGCACTGATGGAGAAAAGCATTTAGTACAACCTATGGCCCAACAGTGAAGTGGAAAGAAGCCAGTCCTAAGGATAGAGCACCACACTACACTATCAAATACCTGTGCACATGGCAGGTAGTTGCGTTCATTGGTTACAGATATGACTTTGACAGTACTGTTCTGTCTGGCTACAGGACTGTGGGTCTAGTTATGTATACACATTCTGTACATTAGAACTTCTTTTTATCTTGAAATACTTCATGTAAAAGTTACAAATTCAAGCAAATTCATGTTAGAGAAATTGTTGCTTAGTAATTGCTGCCTACTATTTGTGTTTATCTTATGGCTTTGTAATACAGTGTATATTAGTGCTTACTTAGCACTTAAGGAATATACCAAAACTTTCCCACCTTACCCCAACATTCCAAGTATATATTATAGTGTATATGAGTCTTTAGTGGCAAATAAAGAAATATAAGGAATGTTATTTGTGAGAAAAATTCCACAGTCCTATATCGCTCTTATTCTGGAGAAAGGAAAACGTAGTGTAAATTAATGTATAATCACACTTCCCCTGAAGCAAGCAAACAAACATAAACTAAAAGTTGTACTTTCTAAAAATAAATGTAAGATAGATTTTCCATTAAAAAGTAATTGGATGGCTCCCTTCAATCTGAGGTCATGAGAATCTCTATTAGAAGCCAATATTTACATGAGAGATCGGCTAAATGGCATGGAGGACTGAGGTTCTTATGGTCAAACCTGACAATTTGAATTAAATCTCTGGAACAGAGAATCTACTCCTGTAAGTTGTCCTCTGACATCCACACACCTACACACAAACAAGTGCAGACAAAGTAGCTCATATACAGAAACATACAAAACAAATAAATAAGCAATAAATAAACAAATAAATAAATATTAAAAATTAAATTAGGATTTCATGGCTCCTTTTAACCCTGAAGCAAGTACAAAATTATTTTTCAGGTTTATGATGCTTCCCTTTAAACCTTTTAAAAAGTAATGTGATAATTGTATTATGCCTTTGAAAGTTCATACAGCTTACCTTGGATATATTCACCACCCTCTCCTCCTCTCAGATCTACCCCTCTCTAACCCCCTCTATTTCTAGTCCTATTTTTCCATTTTCTTTCTGGTTTTGTTTTTGTTTTGTTTTATTTTTGCTTTGTCTTTTGAGAGACTATCTTGTAGCAGATATCCTGGTCCCCAGCTCTTACAATCTTTCCACCTCATCTTTCCAGATGCCCCCTGGGACATAGGGGTAGGGGTTGTGTTATTGATTGGAAGCCAGCACCTCAAAGGCAGTTAGTTGATTTCTGTGCTGGCCAGTTGTGGATTTCTGTGATGATCTTCATATGTGATAGCATTTCTTTGATAAGGGGTGAGAGATATGCTTCTCTGTGGACATAAGGGTATATAGAATGCAGTGAGACAGAAACAGTAGCATGTGCTTCTCTAGATCCCATGGCCTCATCAACTGTAGTAAGACAGGCCCATAGGGCTGAGGAAATAGGCTCAGACCAATTGACAAGGCATGCACATAATATACTTCCTTATGAGCCAACCTGGAGTGTGCCTGAGGGCCTAGCAACAGATGCTGTCAGAGTCCTGGACACTGTCAGAGTTCCTGATCATGCCCAGCCAATGAGGGATGACCACGCAATGCCACCAGATTGGGACACATATATGGTGCTGGGAGGAGGGTATATACAGCCTTCCCCATTACTAAATAAATGAGTTTGTTGTTTGCCTTCAACTGACTCCAGGTGTCTGTACTGTTGACACCATGCCTTCTCATTCCCTCCCCTTTGGGAGCTGTTAGGATCCAGCAATAATCAGCCATGGAGAGCTACTAATTTTATAGTATCAGACATGAATTCCCTCCTATGGAACAAGTAAGTCTACTTAGGTGGCTTTGGTCACCCCAGGGCATCAGTGCAACTCAGACCTGTCAGAGTATCTTGCTGGGCTTGTAATTGCTGTAAATTAGAGTTGTTACATTCAGGTAAGACTACTGATTTCTTCTCTCCATTGCAGGTTGTATGGCTCTGTCTGATAATATAAGCTAGCACTCACGGAGGAGGCTTCCTGGTCAGATCCAAATCTACTCCTCTAAGTCCTGTCCCTGAAATGTGTGACATCTTACCTTTTATTTCTCTGGAAGGCACAAAGGATCACTAGCCTGTATTGTTTTGGGGTCTCTGGGACTCTCCTGACCAACAACTCAAATGGAAGTTCCACATGTTCCACATGCTTAGTAGTGAGTGTGTATATATATATAGCAGTGACTATATATATAGTAGTGAATATATATATATATATATATATATATAT
>CABHPR010158050.1:0-64297 GCA_902168415.1 Peromyscus melanophrys | reverse complement strand
CAACCCATTCCGGCTCCCTTCCTCCATGCTACCTTACCCCTTTCTTTACCACCAAACTTCGGCAGCGTGATGACACGACCTGAATACGCTTGTGCCTCTTGACCTTTAACCCATGGCCTTAGGGGTCAGCTTTCCCCAGTGATCCAGAACACTGGCCATCTTCTCACTGGAGGATGGAATGACTTTTTTCTTTTTTTCAATTCCAGTTAAGACACTAAATTCCATCCTTTCTGTAAGCCTTTTTGTTTGACTTTCCCAATGACAACTTCTTTTGTTTTTTGTTTTTTTTTTTTTTTTGTTTTTTAAGACAGGGTTTCTCTGTGTAGTTTTGTGCCTGTCCTGGAACTCACTCTGTAGCCCAGGCTGGCCTCGAACTCACAGAGATCCGCCTGCCTCTGCCTCCCGAGTGCTGGGATTAAAGGCAAGCGCCACCACTGCCTGGCCCAATGACAACTTCTTATGCTTCTTGGGGAAGATACTCTATAAATATGATCTCACCTTCCAATCATCTATATTGCTACCCTCCCTCTGCCTATGAGTAAATGAGAATTTCTTAGGGCTACCTTCTCAGCATCCCCTCCCCCACACACTTTAAAAATATTTTTAAAGACGGTTACTTCTACATGTATGTGTGTGTTTCTGTACCTACAGAGGCTGGAAGAGGGTGTCAGCTGCCCTGGAGCTAGAGTTATGGGAGAAGAAGAGCTGCCTGATATGGGTGCTGGGAACTGAACTCTGGTCCTCTGCAAGAGCAGCAAACGTTCTTCTCCAGTGATCCATCTCACCAGCCCCAACTCTCTCTTCTTGAACTGCAAGTTCCTCTTGAGAATCTCTACTTCCTGTGGCTACAGGTCCCGTGTCAATCACTTTCCCACCTGGAGTGGTGAACTCAAACTTCTCTCCAGCTCTAAAGTCCTTTCTCTCAATAAATGTTCCCCAGGCTTCTCAGAGGCCACACTCTGTAACCAAACTAAGCTGTAAAATATTCCCCTCTTGGAGTTCCACTGAACCAGCCACCAAGATTTCAGCCTCCCCTGCAAAAGGTCTTTGAAATCCCCCCCCCCCCCCCTAATTTCCAGGGACACGTCCCATTGTAACCATTTTTCTATTTTTCTGTCTTAACTGGAAGATGCTCTCTATGGTCTATTTTAATTTTTGACCAAATTTATTTTTCCTAAAGCATGGATTTAATACTGTACATTCCCTTTTGAAACGTTTTATGGCTCCCCAGGTCCTGAGGGACAAAGTCCACCTTCCTAGCTCACTGATGTCCTTTCCGGTGTGTCCCAGTCCTTTACTTTCCAGACTTCTCACTCGCCATGAGAAATAACTGCAAATGTGCTTTGCCTTTGCCCGGAACACCAGCTCCCTCCCTTCCACATGGAAAATGGCCAGCAAGGCCTGCCCTGAAATGTCAGCCACCTACATTCACTGAAATGGCAGATCAAATGTCTCCAGGCAGAGTCAGCCACCTACACTCGCTGTTTCTATGATTCTGCGGCAACACGCAAGACTCATTGACTCATTTGAGGCCCATGTGAAGGCCACTGTCTCTTGGCTGCTCTGTCCACAGTACCTATCACGGACACCTGGGTTCACACCCGTATAGATTACTGAGCCCCACCATTGAATCTTGGCATATTTCTAAAATCAGCGAGTATTGGGATTTTCAGATATATCTGTGGAACTTTCCTAAGACTTCACAGCATGGTGACACAGAGAGACTCTCTGTTTTACAACTCTAAGCTGGAAGCTTAATTGCTCCAAGTCTCAGGTTCTTTTAGCCCATATAACTTGAATGAATTAAAACTGTAAGCTAACTACTTAAAGCTGCCCAGAAGCCACTGGTAACAATGGCTGATGGCGGGGTCAGCTCCGAGGCTGGTTCTGTTACTTTTTGGTTGTAGGAACTTGTGTGAGCTATTTAATCTCCGTGTCTCAGTTTTCTCATCTATAAAATGGGGACAACAATTGTACCCAACAATATTTAGCATTATAACCCCCCGTACAAAGATACTTTGAACAGTCTATGCACATAACAAATGCTTAATAATTATTATTAATTGTGAAGCCATACGCATGAACAGAAGACCACAGAGTGAAAGGAAAATATCCCCGAGAAAGCTGCAGGAAGGGGTAAGTCAACGAGCACAGAGCGGCACCTCAGAATTGTTTAGACTTTTATGAGTTTTTAATGTATTTCCCATTTCCCACATCCTCAGACACCCTATGAAGGGTTTGGAAAATGTAATAAATATGAATTGACTACGTTTAAATGCCTGGAGTCAGTAAAATCAGGATGAATCCTCGAGATGAAATACCCTCGTTAGAAAGAACGTCAGCCCGTCCTTTGCATTAGCTGGGAAGGAAAGGGTAGCGACGAGGAGTCTGTAAGAACTCCAGTTATCGACATCACTGACCTATAAACATATCCCCTTCAGCGTGATATACAGCACTCCAGTACCCTTGTTTTTTGTATAATTGCTATTACCAAAAGCCTTTCAATTTCGAGTGCTCAAACGAGAGCAATTCATATTTCAGATAATCTGCCAACGAGGAAAACTAATTTCAAAATATTTGATCATAAAAGTTGTCCTCAGCTTCTGCAGAGATAATTTGGTCAAATAATATCAGATAATCTGAAAGCAGTCTTAGCAGGAAATTGCCGGGGACTCCATCTAAGAGCCTCCATTTGCACTTACGTAAATGTACGGAAAGTGTAGGAGACTTTGACAGCCTGCCATATGTGATCTCACTGCATAGCCTACCTACTTTGCCATCCAAAGTTATATCCTTTGAAGCACTGCCAGAATTACTTTACCCCAGTAGATATGCGAGATGTGCCCTTTAAAAGCCATATCATTTCTTTTCTACTCTGACTGGTTCAGGGTAGCATCTGCTCAACTAAATTCCTTTGAAGGTTAAAAATAAAGTAGCCTACTTCTTCCAGGCTCCCTCTCCTGACACTGCCCCAGTACCTGGTGGGGGATGGGGGAGGCGGATGGCACACACCCACTGTGAAAGGAGCAGATCCTAAAGAAGGAGCCCATGGAACTTTAAAAACCGCAGTGTGGGTTGCTGGAGGTTAGGAGCCTGTTAGGAGCCCCACAAGACCAAGTTGGATTTTCTAGATCCCAATCCAGGCTCATTTTCTTGCTTCCCCACTGACTACATGTCTAACACACACAAAAGAACCCAGCCAGAAACCGACAATAGGAAATGCCACCGACGGAGTGTCTTAATTTTATAAACAGAAAATGAATGCTTGGATCGCATCTCCAGGAAACATTTGCTTTTTAGAAATAGTCAGACTTGGCACTCCGTCTCCTCAGCCCCGCTGACAGTTGTAGTCAGTTATTACACTGTTGTGACTTGGAAGCGGATGCCCCCAAACAGTTCAAAATTAGTAACATCGCGCTTCAGGATTGTCTGCTTGCTCATCCAGGCTTCTTTTATAATTATTTTAAAAGGCACTATCTGATTTCCTGAACGCCGCCCCAGGTGTTCTCTGGGATAATGAATGGATAAACATATCACCCAGTGTCACAGAGCCGTTGTGACATTTACGAAATATCTTCAGTTCAACTCCTGTAATTTCAACGTACACCACACCCAAGGCGGCAAGCCCATGCTTTTACTAAAGAGCTGGATGATTCTTGGTAATTGCCTGACTTGTTTGGAATTGAAAAGGTTCTGAAATGCAGAGAAGCGATGGTGTGGTCCTTTCTTGGACCTTACGTACTCATAATTGCAAGTGAAGAAATCGAAGTCCATGGTTTTAGTGCCTGTTCACCTGTTTTTCTTGAACTTGTATCATCCGGCCTCAGCAGGGCGTAGACTTCAGTAAGCAGCAAAGGACATTCTTGTGGCACTTGGTAGCCACACCTACTGAGGTGCTAATGCTCACAGGGAGGGTTGAGTCTCACCAACAGAGCACCTCATTTTCCATGTCATCCCCGAGTGATCTCAGCATGCAATGCCTCTGAATACCTCATTCCCATGTCTCTCTTTTGCACCTTCACATACTGAGATCATCGGGTGAGTGGTTCTCAGTGTGGTCAAAAGCAAGAAGAAAGGAGCCCAGCACTTACAGAAACCTTTTGTAGTGCCAACCATCCGTTTGTAGGGTCATTTGACAGTTCCAACAGGTCTACCGTTCTTCATTCAAAGCAAACCTCACACTTCCCGGGAAAGAATCATCCCCGGGCTGGTATTTTCTAGAAGCATTTCTCTTTGTCTACTCTATGGAGGTCCAAGCACATCACGTAGAGATGTTTTTAGCTCCTAATAAATACCAAGTTTAATAGTTAGGAAGGTTAATCTGCTGGCATTACAGTAGGACCAGACAATTGGAAGTCAAGACGGCTGAAGAATAAAATCAGAGATTTGTGCCGCCATCTTTGTCTGCCTCTTAAAGCTTCAGCCCCCCTCCCAACTGGTGACCAGTGTCCATTGCTTGCATGGCAAAGCGGGGCTGAAAGAAACCACCTGTTTTCCAGAACAATGCTTCTCCCGGTCGAGAAAGTCAAAGGGGGCAGGCATTCTTAATAAAAAGTTTGCTTCTGCCCCAACTTAGACAAAAACAAAACAAAACAACAACAACAAAACAAACAAACAAAAAAACCCAACCTAAACATAATTGATGGTTCTTTACCCAATAACCAAATGCTCTGGCCATATACTCCGGAGGCTTATCATAGCACACCCTGGGGCCCACTGATGTACCCTGTTAACTATGGCAAGGCCTTCAGCAGCCCTGAAAAAACATCTCAGACCACCTCCTTCCTTCCCAGGGAAAACTCTCTGCATACATTCTCCTGCTCTCCAAAAGTTTCTGTGGTTATTGAAAGCAATAGATTTAATTTGCCAGCGCATTAAAAATTAACAGCGTCGGAGGAAGTTTTCGTCTTGTTATTGAATGTGGTAAATCTGTAGTTCCAGGAGCCTGGGAGAAGGAAGAGACCCCAAAGGAAAATCAGGTTTGCTGTTTAGTGAATTGGAAATTATTTATATCTGTAGACAAAAAAACAAAACAAAACAAAACAAAAAAACAAAAAAAACCACAGTGGGTACAAAACCCAAGCAGGATATAGGCAATCATGTCCTCTCATTAATACATAACTGTTTGTGAATACACATATACATCAAAACAGCTTAAATAATTGAACTGGCTGACACCTTCCTTTTTAAAAGTGATGATTTGGGGGAAAATGAGACTTTTCCAAATGAGGGAACAAAGGTAAGAAAAAACAGAGAGCCATGGGACACCTGGTGTTTAAAACCAGCATCAATTCTCAGGTCATCAGTGTAGTTCTAGAATTTATGCAAAAACCTGAAGTCAGTTTCTTATTATTTTTCAGCTGAAATTGTTGCCATGCTACCTCTGTCCATGACTTCTCATGTTAGTCCTAAACCCTAAGATGGATTGAACGTGTGTATCTAGAAATGAAATATGGGTTTTGCGTGAATTTAGCGATTTTTTGACCTCCTTCTCTGTAGGTCAAGTTATTCCCCATTCCTCCTCTGAACAGTTTGCATTCACTCATGGCTCTCCCAGGGCCCAGGCTAACCGAGGAAGGAAGCTGGCTCAGGTGGAGGGTATTATTTTGCATATATTGTCTACATAAGCACCACATTATGGACAGAAATTATCTTTACTTTCCAACTTTGCATAATAAAATAAGCCATAAAATTAATACCATATAGAAAATAGTGCTTGCCAGGCAAAGAAATGTACATTGCTTTCTAGAAATCCAGGGACATTACACTGCCTGTGCCTGCATGAATAATACATGGCTTAATTCAAAAAAACACCGTTTCATTATTTAAAAATGAATAAATTACAGACTTAGAATGATGGCTAAATTTCCTGAATCTTACTTTTGTCCCATGTTCTAATTCAAAAAATGAACTGGAAAATAGCATTTCATCCGCGCAAATAAAGTAAGTGTGCTCCTTAGGAAGTATTTCTGACTTTACACTTCCACAAAATGAAGAACGCTGTGTCTCATTTCTTCTCTTGCTCACTTTAGTGCTAGAATTAAGACATCTAAGATCTTCAATTTGTATACTTGACAATGGTGAGCCTATCCTGAGCTGTCCTGAGAATCTGTGATGCAGTCTAACAAGAAAGGTACCCAGAGGTCCCGTGGGTTAGCCTTACTGCTCGGGAATAAATAAAAATAACATATTTCTCATATAGGGTGCCACAGTAAATTTCTTTGAACTGACACTGGCCTCCTTTGAAGACCTGTTAAAAATCCAGTCTCATGTGGGGACTGAGGAGACAAGGTATGGAAGAGAGAGAGAATTGCACCAGTAATAAGAAATTAATTTGGAATTAAAATAAGTAAAACATGCCCACGCAGTCCATGGAGGCTGAGCACAATGTGACAGGCAGCAGATTATTCTACCGATTTCTAATGCTGGAAATTCGGATGGCATTTACTAGCATAACCTTTCAACTCTGAGCACATCAATAGAGGCCGACAGTGGCTTGAAATATGATTCCTTGCAGATAGCATATCCTCATTCATCTGACTGGGCTGCTTGCTCTGTGCTCCACTGCACAAACAGCGTCTCCCCCACTTCTGAGAGGACACTAATAAAAAAGGCATCAATTTCCAGCTCTAGTACTACTGTGATCTCTTTATATGTTCGACATCCAACATTAAATTAAAATGCTGTTATAAATCCTACTTTCTGAATCTGGAATGAGTGTTGGGTTTTTGTCGCATGAGACTGCAGCAAATCTTGTCAGAAGCAAGGAAGCACGTCTTGTTCACTCAGAATTAATGTTGTGGATGAAAGAAGGAGGTAAAAGGGGTTGAGGATGGTGAACCGAGGGTGTCAGAGGCAGTGGGGACTGGAGCTTCCGGGGCCAAGCCAGGCAGGGGATTTGATGCTTTCAAGAAGTGGCTAATCAGGAATTGTAATTATCAACGACAAGCTGTGTGGCAGGAAGATCGTTGATAAACACACATACGCATGTGTCCATGTATGTCAACAGAGAAATGAAGGCTAGGGAATTGTTAACTGTTCTTTCCAGGGGTGAAAATGCTTTCCAGATATGAGTGGTACTGTGGTACACTTACTAAAGTCTCCACCCAGAGGCTGCCCCCGGGAGTCAAAGGCAAAGACTCTCAGGGACATGTCACCTGGGTTGTACGTCACTGCGACATACTTTTAGGGCTCTAAGACCAACACTGTCAATCACTGAATAGCATTGCCAATTAACACAGGTTCATGTTTCTGAGTCACAATTACAGAAGAGAGGGCATAAGAAGCCCTGTATGTAAAGTGTTAACCTCTTCCATTTTACTTCAGATGGTTCCCCAACATTAGGGAATCTTTGGACTGCGCCTGATAAAAAAAGATCCTTGCCATGATCACCTAAGAACTGTAGGAGCTATGAGTCAGTCACGGAATCTGCAAAGATGTGCCGCCCTGGCTGGCTGCAGGCTCTGCCAGCTGTTCAGAATTACAGAGGAAATAAAGAGGCGTGCTTGCCTATTTGGGAGGGTGGGGTGGAAGGGAAAGGGGACAGCCAGCAGTTCAATATCTGGATCGAACAGAGGAACTTTTTCCCCCCAAGGATCCTGCCGGGAGGAACCTTGACATACACAAAGTCAGAACGTAGCCCAAGTTACCCTGGTGAGAACGATAAGGTCACCCGTGGGATTGGCGAGATTATCTCTGTCAAGCACTCGGACAGCATGCGGTCAAATGATGCATCATGCAGTCATTTTCGGGGGGGAAAAATCAATTTCTTCTCCAGGTCGCTCTTTGCTTTTCAAAGTGCCCTTGTAGGCCGTCATCAGCAAGCATTTATCAATTTAAATGCTGTAAATTGATAATGTGCCACTGTGCCTTGTACTGTTTCTGAATTATTTTGATACTTATATTTGCTCAATAGTCTCCAAACCCTCAGAGCTCCCACATTCAAAGGGGCATTTTTCTTTGTTACATGCAGAAGTGATGAACTTTTTATGACTCATACAGGAGAATGCAGACATCCTGGTGGTGGTGGTGGGGAGGCCTGGGGGCTGCAAAAACGGTACTCCTGCTTGAAAGGACTTTTAAAAGGAAGACATAGAGCTGTATTTGCACACATTTAGTTAAGGAGGACCAGTTATCCTGGCACCGCATGAATTTAGAATACCAAGTGTAAAACTGCAAACACTTGTCTCACCCTCATGAGCTCTGGGCTGGACTGAAATCGGCCCACTTTTCCAGTCTTTACATTCCACACTCTAGGATGTGCTGATGCCAAACAAAAGTCACAGATTCTAAAGAAGGCTTACGTCACACACACACACACACACACACACACACACACACACACACACACACATCTATATAGCTTAGAAGCATGGGAGCCCAAGGAGAGAGTTAACCACACACTAACCCCAACTTGATTAGCATCAGGAATCAAAGCATGGGGAGAGTCTAGGCTCACGCCTTGGAAAAGCAAGAGAAAAGCATGGCAGTTGCTGCCTCTTTAACCTCCAGTGATTTATTGGCCCTCAGCCAAGTTATCAGGGGAATCTAATTCTTCTTTATTATTCAAATAAACCACACTTGGCACCATGGTTCCCTTTCAGAATAGCTGCACAAATAGACTGAGCTCTGTCATTTATCTGACCTTGTACTTGTGTGCTGTAGCTATAATTTTATTTGCCATTCTATACAACAAACGCAGAGGAATCTAAAATCTGGAGATGGACGACAGGATGGGGAAAGGAGTTTAGGGTAAACGTATATCTGCATATATGTTAAAAAAAACATCATCGATGTGTTTTCCCCTGCATCTCTTTCAGGTTTTATCTCCATGGCCACTCTCCCCTAAGCTGTCTTACAGTCAGCCAATCTGTAACTGTTGGGAGCTTCCTCCAGACTGGCTTGCCATGGCCAGACACTGACTTGTAGGAGGGTGGGGCATGGGGAGAGAAAGGGAGTGACAGGGTCTATTGCAGGAGAGCCTTCAGCTGGTGGGTGAGATGTCCAAACCCTCAAGAAGCACCCATTTCCAGATTTCTAGTTGGCTCTAGATCCCACTTCGTGGTACACAGGATTTGGTTAATGGGACAACACTTTGCTTGCCCAGGCCAACATCTGCATCTCCCACCTTATTTATAAGAAGGTGTTTGCAGAAGCTGTGGGTTAACTTTTATCTCCTGGTCCACTGAGACCGAAGTCCTCTGCCTCGTTTGCTTGTGTTTGCCGTGGATAGCTCTGCTGTAAATATGAGCTCTATAGGAAGTGAATTGGTTTGCCACAATCTCTATGCCTGCCTACAGAGAGTACTATGTGTCATTTACTTTCAGATTTCAGTCTCAGAAAAACGTCACGTTCCTTGAAAAGCAGTGTTCTCTTATTGTTGATGGCTGACCATACTTCCCTTTTTTGCTTTGATTGCCAGGAAGCACACAGTTGAAACTAAAGCTTTATTAAAACACTTCCATGGGACATTTAAACTAAAGCTTTATTAAAACACTTCCATGGGACATTCAAAGCATCTATCTGTGGTTTTCTACTCTTGTAGGATCATCCAGTTTTATTTATCTTTTTTCCTTATTCTATTTTGCCATTATTTTTATTGTATACATTTATCTTAAACCTTTTTTTTTTTTGGAAAAAGATAGAGCCAACACATAAATATTTCCCCAAGCTTTAAGTCTGATATCAACTAGAAATACTTTCTGTTTACCATGTGACGGCTTTTTTGGATTCTTTGGTGAGAATGCTCCTTCTGTTTTGGAAGCAACTTCATAGAAGTTGGCTCCACAGCATTGCTACATATTCAGCATTGGGGAAGCCATTCGGTTTTCCTTCTTCATTTTCAGCCCTGCCAATTCCATTATGGCAGGGAGCAGAGCTGTCTCTACCAGCTCCAGATGCACTGCCAGGCACACAGCACTCAGTCTCTATGTAAACCAAAATGAGCATTGCTAGATGGGGCCTCTCCTTCAGGGGGAGGTCCCTGGTAACTGGCAGTCACTGTCACTCACGAAAGTAAACCACACTTTGGATGCTAAGCATTATCTATCTATCTATCTATCTATCTATCTATCTATCTATCTATCTATCTATCTATCATCTCTGTCTGTCTATCATCTATCAATCTATATCTATCAATCAATCAATCTATCTATCTATCTATCTATCTATCTATCATCTATCAATCTATATCTATCAATCTATATCTATCTATCTATCATCTGTCTATCATCTATCAATCTATATCTATCTATCATCTGTCTATCATCTATCAATCTATATCTATCTATCTATCTATCTATCTATCTATCTATCTATCTATCATCTATCTCTGTCTGTCTGTCTATCTATCTACCTATTTATTCCATCTATCTATCTGTCTATCTATCTATCTATCTGTCTATCTATCTATCTATCTATCTATCTATCTATCTATCTATCTATCTACCTACCTACCCTACCTACCTGGCAAGGCCAAGGGGCAGTCCCCCCCCCACTGCTCAGGTCAGTCTAATCATTACAAAGCTAGAGGAATATTTCATATAGAGTGGTCAACATGCCCAAGGCTCAGATACTAGATAATCAAGAAGGAAGCCTGCTTTGCTGTCTGTACCCAGGCTGTCCCACAGTGATCAGTGGAAGTCCCTCTCTTTGCCTTTCTCCTGTGCAAAAAGAGACCCCTAATTCTCTTCTAAGCCCAAGCCATTGTAAGGCCACCACACAGTGAGGAGGCGGGAATATCATGCAATTAGAAATGCAGATGTAACCATGTTGTTCTCACAGACACTTCCATGCTCACATGCCCACGGCCGTTTCCCCGAGGAAGTCTTTGTGATAGAGTCATACACTCTCCAGCAAATCTATATGGAAAGGAAGGATGCTTTCTCCTTGTCTAGACTTTCATAGATTAACTACCTTGGCCACGAACATTTGGTTGCAGCTAATGTTTGTGTACAGGTGTGTGGGCATCTGTGGAGTGTGTGGGCTGGAAGAACAAATGCTTATAGCATATTTTCTTTGGATGCCACCCTTGAGTACCCTGCACCTCAATTCTGCAAGAGGGAACTAAAGACATCTGGGAAGGGTTATGGCTTAGGGACCTTGATGATCCTGTTCCAATGCAGAACCTCAGCTGCTTTGAAAAATTTCCCAGAGTTCAGCAGAGGTCTCTCTGGTGCAGTTTATAAACTTAAAACACGTGCAATGTTATTTTAATGTCAACCAAGAATTTTCCTTAGACTCCTGTTCTAAACTCATCTAAGTTGATATGGGCAAAAATCCCCCCCTTTCGCCTTTATACTCTCATCTATGTAGCTACGTATCACTCCAAAATTCATCTCTGGGAGCCTCTTCCTGGGCATGCCTGCTGCTGCCCACACGGCAGCGCCCACACGGCAGCACCCACCGGAGATGGCCGGGCATGTCACAGCTTGGGTCTGCCTCCGGAAGTCAGCCTGCTGACTCCTGGTGCCCACTCACACTGCCATCCCAGGAAGAGGAGCGGCTGGCCTCGGGGCAGGTGCCAGACCCTGGGTCATTTTTACATGGAGGACTTAGAAATCACCATTATTTGTTTCTGCTTTAAAGGGGGGGGGGGGAAGTGTCTTCAGTGATGTAGCCGAGATGCAGAGGAAAGAACGGGGAACCAGCAGAGGGTTAAAGCCAAATTTTCCTTGAACAGATGATATTTCAGATGGCCACACTATTCCAGACGCATCAATTTCCTTGAAAATCCAATCCATATATGTGCATATGCTGTGCTGGCAGGAGAACTGCCTGAAATGGCCAAAACCCAAGAGCTAATATTCTTTTGGCCAGAATAATGCAATTATTATTTTCCTAGCTATCAGTCTACGCATACAGAGCCATCTGTTATGCAAAGCAAACATACACATCTCAATTACAGAAAATGCAGTTGCCTTGACAGAATTTGGACTCCACCACTAACCAGGACGGTAAAATGTGTTTGCAGCTAGTATCTAATGGATGCTTTTCAGGGGTTCCCTAATTAGCATTTACCTGCTAAAACTAATTATTCATCCTTCTTCTTTACTGGCTTACTCAACGCTGCTGGATGCTCCACATAAAACATGAGTGTGGCACCAGAGAATCACAACTGTGGGTTCCCAGCCCTACCCGGTGTTAACGACACAGGGGTACACACCCTATTTGGAACTGGAGATTTCCAGACGGAGTAAGAGGAGGCTTAAAACCTATCAGAGGCTGTAACAAAAGAGAGATCTTAGGGAGATACAAGAGAATGCACACCGAGTTAACATCAGTCCTCCCATCCCCTGACTTGTGAGAGTCCACAAGAAATTGCTGTGCATACTACAGTCAAGAGCACACATGTTCTCCAAGGAAGAGCTGATGATTGCATCCCCCATTTGGAATCTCAACAGCAAATAATCAAATTTGGCAGGGTTTCTGCTCCTTCCCCAGCCCTCCTCAAACAGCAAATCTCTCTATTATTTCCCAATGTCGCCCTTGATTTAGCTGTCTCCCAGTAAACCCGCTAACAGCCAGACGGTTCCAGCCAAGCTGGATGTGTCCTTTGAGCTGTGCCAACCTTCAGAAGCTCTGAGTCTGGGTGGGACATGCCTATGAGAGGACCGGAGACGCTTATCTCCATCGTTAGCCTGTAGGCAGCTGAGGGAGAGCTAGCTTATCCAGCTCACCAGAGCATCACACACATACAAAACCTTTCTGCAGAGGCTGCGTATCCCTTTCCCAGTTACCACATGAAAAGGGTCAAACTCAGCCAATCACCTGTACCAGAACCGATACCCAGATGTTGGGTGCTTTCATGGCACAAACATCTGGATAATTAGCTGAATGGAAGACCTTATTTCAGGATAGGCTGGCAATCTGTAGGCGCAGCCTGAGCCTCAGAATGCCATACAACTGAAGTGTTTGTGTTTCTAGAGAAAAAAAGTCAAGGATTCTGTCCCTTGCCCTACAAGCCTCTGCATTCTCTCTTTTACCCCCTGACAAACACATGTGAGCAATTAAATAGCAAAGCATGAAAGGCAGCTTTATTTTATGAAATTGTCTTCCAGTATCAGGCAGATTTGCCAAGGCAGAGTACTCTTTCCTGGCAGGAACCCTCCCTGCAACACATTTTAATGGTGTCTTTCAGCATTTCTTGACTCCAAATGACTCCTGCCATTGTGTCAGCTCCCAGGATAGCGCGGGGCACTCCATAAACATCCAGTAATAGGACACAAGGGAAGCACTATTAGTGTGTCCCTCTCCTACCGGGCACTGGGGTTTCAAAGTTCAAAACAACCACGGAGGAAACTTCATTTGTTCTCAATAAATTAATAATGATCCTTGGGGGGGGGGGGGCGGTGGAGAGGGGAGCTCAAGTTTCCGAGCACAAGTTTATTCTGAAAGCCCAACACAGACAGGCTTCTCTGACTTAGAAGAGTCAGGTAGAGGCCCTTAAAGAATAAATTAGATAATGCATGCTAAACAGAAGATCTCCTAGAGAAGGAAAAAACAGTGGACGGAAGGAGCCTTCACACTCAGCACCAAGAATCTAAATTGTTCAACTTACTTGTGAGAGGCCTAGGTAGATAGAGACTGTTTCGGAAATGTACAGAAATTTTCCTTCTTGATTTAGTGCAAATACGAAGCCATCCAGGGACTGTAAGGAAAAAAAAATACAAGTATGTTAATACATATGCACAGAGATACTTAATCATAAAGCAACAAAGGGAACTGAAGCCATTTTTTCATGTGTAATAAAAGCCATAAGTTCGTTTACATTGCCTTGTGCGAATGAATGGGCTAAAGACCACAAGATCTTGTCTATTTTAGAAAGTTCTTTATGCCTTTGTCATTTGGACCAAAACGCATTATATTCATGTATAAAGTGAGGTCATGCTGATTGTATGAACATTTCCTTTATTTTGAGGGGATTCAGTGGTAGCTGCCAATAAATCTCCAAGCTCCTCTGCTAAAGGATGGAAACCAATGAAATGAAAAGGGGAAAGGCTTCTACATCATCACTTGATTGATATGAATATTAATAATTTATTAATTAATAAAGGATGCTTTCCACACACTGGGCACCTATCATGGTAAAGAAAATAGGAAGAGATGGTGTATTATGGGGGAGTGTGTAAGGGCTCATACACCACAATCTGTCTTGCATTGGCACAGAGTGAGTTTCTACTCTATCCCTGGGAACCAAAAGGAGAGACTAACAAAAGCTGGAGAGAATAAAAGTTGTCAAGAGTGTCATCTGTCCCCCAGAAGCCAGTCTAACTGTCCTAGACAAGGGCTGCAGTTCTTGTTTGGTTTGACCAATGACGGACACCACCCTGGGATCCAACTACAAACTCAGCTCAAATCAAGCAAGGGAAGGATTTTGCTTCTCCATATCTTCACCTCACATCGTCTAACTCTGATAGATGAGGATCCCTCCCTTCAGCCTTTCCCTTGGGAAAGGGGCTTTGCTGGATTTCCCGTTCAACCCAAGCAGCCAGGACCTGATATACAGAGAGAGCCGTGAAGGCCATCTTTTCAAACCAAAGCATGCCTCAGCAAAGTGAGAGTGGAGACATCACAAGAGAATAAGGTGGCAGTCAGAAGGCTCCTGGGGAGCAACAGACAGGTGGAACTGGCCTGAAGATAATTCCCTGTAAGGGAAACCCTCATTTCACAGGTACAGAAACTGAGGCATGTAGGGGCTTTCTGTCTGGAGAAGGTTAGATAGGCAATTCGCTGTTGCGTTAGAATGAAGTCTTTTGTGCTGCCCTGACTTTAGAGGGTCTACAACGGCCAGCTTACTGCCAGGCTGAATTTCTCAACAGTGGGCAGTGTCTTATTTACCTTCCTCTAACCAGAAATGGGCAGGCACTCCATCCAGACTGACGGAGCCCAGCACTACCCCCAGGCTCAGTGTTCTTCCCTTTATGTCACACATTTCAGGTGACTAAGAGGGATGGGCATTACTCTTCCCAAGAGTCCTGTTTAGGGGGTTATTAGAGTATTTGAACATTTGGATGCCTCAGATTTATATCATCTGTATATGTCCCGATTCTCAGAATACCATGATCAGAGAAGATCCTCCACCCCCTCCCTCTCTCCCTCCCTCCTTCCCCCTGTCCCTTTCTTCCTGACTTTTGTTTTGTTTTGTTTTTTTGTTAAAGACAGAGTCTCTCTCAGGTTCCCAGACTTACTTTGTAGCCTACACTGGCTTCAAACTATCAGTGACTCTCCTGCCTCAGCCTTCTCAGTACTTGGATTTTTGGGATGTTACAACATCCAGCTCTGAGTGGATTTTCTTTTCTTTTCTTTTTTTTTTTTTGAGTCTTCCTTGAGAACCTAGTGCCTTCCTGAAGAGATGTCATAGCCCTCCCTTTCCCATTAAAGAAGCATGTCTTACTACACTAGTTCCCACCTGTCTGCTTACTACAGAGCAAGAGGAGCCGTGGGTACCACAGGGCAGCTGACTATGAAGCAGTACCCATCTAATACCTGGCCAGTTCTCTATGGCAAAAATGGAAGCTCTGACAGATCTCTGGACTTTCAGATAAGGTAGAAATGAATCCATGTCTACAAAGACAGCCAGTCAGCTTGGTTAAAAAGAACAATCTGGCACTGGAGACGGCTCATGGGGCGAGATATGAAGACCGCAGTTCAGATCCCTGGGAACCACGTAAAAGTCAGGCAGGTGTGGGCGCTCATCTGAACTCTCAGCATAGGAGGTAGAAAGGGGATTCCTAACACAAGCTGGCTGGATTATCGAGAACTGGCGAGCCCTGAATTCACGTAAGAGAAGCCGCTTCCACGGGTAAGATGGAGAGCTATTGAGAAAAACACCAAAGTCAACATCGAGGCTCCACATGCATTCATACATGCACATGTGACCCATGCAGAGACATGTTGTCCATACACAGATGAGCATCCACACACACGAACACACATACCCACAAACATATACATCACACACACACACACGTACAGATGACAAAAGGTAGCATCCCGCTTAGGGACAGGGAAAAGTTTTAAAAACCCGGTCAAGTGACCACATCTCTGTGTTAAGTTAATCATCCTGGTCAACGCTACCCACAGTCTGAGATACACACCGCCATCACTCAGGCTGGGCTTCCTTTGAGTACTGAACAGGAAGTGACCTGGGTGAAAAGCAGCCTGCCCAACTAAACACAAAGCTCTTCCTTCTGCCCCCTCCTCCGCTATGGCCCGCTGTTTAAATCAGTTTGAAGAGTAGCATCCATATTAGTTTAAGTTTAGTGTCCCAATTTAAAAAGGTTGGGAGGGGGAAGGAGACACTGAATCAGTAGTTTTGGAAACCAAATGTGATGAATCTGAAAATTCTGTGGATTTTTTTTTTTTTTAAGATTTTGAATGGAGGGAGCTGTTATACACCATGCTGTTGAATCACTACAGGCTACTTTCTAAAATAATTTAAAAAAAAAAAAACTGCCCACTGTTTTCAACAGGCACCAATTAAGATTTCAGGGTCAAAGGGTTAATTACATCTTCTTACCCACTATGTAGAATTTTCTGATTATTAACTAAGGTTGGATTAAGATGAAAAAGGACCCACACAAATGTTAACACTCATCCTTCTTCCTCAGAAGATCTGCCGCAAAGCCAAGCTGAAATCTATCTGCTTTCCTTAAGGCAGACAGAGAATAAAACCTTAGGCACAACAGTAAAAATGGCATTTTAAAGATATGCAAGTACCTGATTTATCAAGACAGTTTTCTTATTACTGAAAACAGTTCCTGGCCATGCACACGAGGCTGATAGGAGACTCCTTTGTCACAGCCCAGTGAGGCTATGAGGCAGACAACCAGGAGTGAGGCGCGCACACCAGAGTCAGAGGCTACACTGTCTTGGAATAATAGTGCCTGTAATTATAATTTAGATCCCCTGACATCACTCAATAAAGACAGTGTATGGCACTGTTTCTTAACCCCCAAAACTGGATGCGCCTCACAGTGTTTATTAAGTGCTGAGGTTAGTTTTTACAGAGTAGGGAACTAACTGCAGCTTCCTGATGGAGGGGTACTAATGTTTAATGCATTGTGCTAAATGGATTTATATTTGTCAGAGTCTTGTCTCTGCTTTCCTTCTGAGGCACATTCCACCACAGCCAGATTTCTCAGAGTGAAATCTTACTAGGACACCATCACAGGGGCAATTCACATGTCTATTACCACTGTGAAATTAGTGCTTCCTTTGTCCACATTCTAGTGCTGAAGGGGAAAAAAAATCCACCCTGAACTCTTTCCATAACCTGACTCCAGTTAGAGAAGAGCTCCCAGTAAGCCAGGGTATTTTAATGACAGATTATTTTTAAAGTAAACCTTCACCATCTGTTCTGCCCCCTCATTATGAATGCAAAAAGAACATATTTCACAATTACATCAGTAAAAAAAAAAAAAGTGAGCTCCCCATGATTTAAATGCACACACGTGTTCCCTGTCCCATGTGCCAGGCATCTGTGATGCTCTTCTGATTCCTGCTCAGACTGGAAACAAAGTACCCAAGTGCAACATGCAACATGGTCCCCGCTGGCTGAAATGTTCCCTCCAAATCCAACTTTTCCATTCTTATGACATTATTTGGGTTACACCAGAGAACAACATGACTTCGACTCCCATGCTTTCTAGACTCTAGGAGTTTTATGAATACAACCAGTGGCTTTGCTGGAGATAGGCAGGTCTTCATGGCAGATGGACTAGAACTGAACAATAGGCTGGTATCAGGGATTAGCAGGTCTGCTCTTACACTGTAGGGAAGCTTGACTTGGAGGGTAAGGCCCCGGGTTCTAACATCCATCTTTTTACTCTGTTTTGGCAACATTTAAAAGAGTCAGAGAGAAAAAAAATTCTTAGGGTTTTTGGCTGCTTTGGAATACAATCACACTTTGATAAAAAATGCCGGAAAATGCCGCACGGCCCGTGGATGTTCTGTGGGGGGGTAATGTTGAAGGCTCCCACATATACATAGGCTCCCAACTTCAGAGAGCCTGGACAGGGCCCAAAGTACCCACATGTAACTGTTTACCGGGAAGAAGGAAGCCCCCAGTTGGACCCTGACCTTCAACAATACAGCTCTGTGCACAAATAAAAGCTGCATTGATGGGAATCTCACTCAAGAACAGTTTCTCGAAAAGGAAAGAGTACACACGAAAGGGCCCGGTTTCTCCTGAACGCCTCGTCCCCCCTTCCCCACTGAAGCAATGGTATGTGTATTGCTATGTGCCCCAAAGCCACGTCTCCCCAATCACAGCATGAAACTGAGTTAATTGGGTCAAATTGGACTTGACGCTGCAAATGAATCCTGTGACAACAAACCATGACACCTTAAAACACCTCTCCTGCACCATTCGAATCCCAACTTTTCAGATGAGATAACACAGAGATTCTCTCCTCCTTGAGGAGAGAGATCAGCATAAAAGGGAAGATGGGCTAGAGCAACGCTAAGACACAAAAAGAGCACAGATCTTGCTTCTGAGCGAGGGGACTGGGTTTTGCCTGAGTTCATTCAAATTCCCCTTTGTGGGAGCCGGAAGCCGTGTATCAAAGAGCTCATCTCTTTCCTCTGGGGTGTGAGTTCAAGCCTGACATCCAGGCCTGAAAGAGGTGGACGTCTTCGTCAACATATAACCAAATGGACCACAGGCCTGGGTATGCTGTCAGTGTGTGGCATTTGAGGGAGTTGAGCCTATCTCTCAGCCCCCCCGGAACGGTGTGTGAACCCCACGTTGTGGCCTGTCCTCAGGAACTAGGGATCCCCCTGGGGCATGCTCAACAATGTGCATCACAGAGGATTATGATGTTACTGCACAAATGTTCACCGGTACCTCACCATGCCTCCTTGTTGCTCATGTGACGTGTTAATTAATGCAAAGATAACCCCTCGGAGTGCAGGGCCTGAATCCTCCTTGTGCATCACTCTCTGGAAATTCAAAGCTCTCTCTCAAGTTAAGGGAAAAACCTTCCCTTGGCAGAAATAAAATGACAGTACATTACTCTGGTCCTGAAAGACCCAAAAATGTCAATGATCTGCTTTGCCAAAACACATGGCACTTGGTCACACATAGAGTGCCAGGTGTCTTTCAAGTTGTTGGCATTGAAAAGCAACAGAAACACAAATACCAAATGTTATTTGGCATCCTGTAGATTCCTAGAAAGGATTTTAGATGTGCATTATTAATATTATATACACACATACAATAAACGATTACTAACACATATGTGTTACATTTGCTATTAGAGTACATGATGCGGTGAGCAATACTCAGTTCACTCAATATTGACTATGGAAAAACGTTAGGCCAGTTACATCGCCCTGTTTATCCACCCCTTCGGGATCACCTGTTGCCTATCTGTCTTACAGCAGGCCCATACAGCCTAGGTTTCCCAAAGGCTCAACTCAAAAGTCATCTCTGGGATTCGGGACTGGGAAAATGAGTGAAACTTAAAATTAACTCTGCAAAACAAAAAAGCCCCAAGGCCAAGGGCAGCTTCCAGTTTAAAATACCCCGAATCCACAGGGGGACCCGAGTGCCGCCACTGAGCTCCACATCTCTACATGGCTTCCGTTGGGAAAAGGCATGCCTGATTACAAACCTTTTAAATGTGCAGTCGAAACACATGAGATTTGGGGGAATATCAGAACCTTGCAAGAAGAGCCCAGTGGTGAGCTGTGGTTAGGAAACTCCATAGTTAATAAAGACTCACCAGGAGGCGGCACCTCCCAAGGGAGAGCTGCAATGAGATGTGGTGACACACAGTTTGGCTGGAGCATGGACCCGGATTTCCTGTCCCAGAGTTTTACATTCAGACTTAGGGGTTTGCTTTAATTCTCCTCTCTGGGAATATCTATATCATTTTAAATGGAAGACAAGATACGCTTCACAGACATATAGTTTATAGTGGTGTTCACCTGAAAGTACTGGCTGGTGTCAGGTGGGCCACACGGATGTTCCTGCTATGGCTCATCACGATATGAATCTGTACACCAGGAAGAGGGTGACTTTAAAAGTCAGGCTTTTAAGAGAAAATAATAAATGCTTGTACATGTATTCCTTGAGGTAAGAAGTTTGTGTCAGGAGGAGTAACAATGATTAAAGAACCCTGTAAGGAATTTAGCATCTTAAAGACCATTTAGAAACCTCGGATATTAATCTGCTGCATTTACATGAGCTTCATTTCTAGGAACATTGTATTTGTATCTCTAGGGAAAAGGCATTAAAAAATTTGCACCAAAAGAAACTTGATTGTTACAAATGTAGTTTCGAAACTCGTTGGGGCTAACGCCTCTGCCACGGCAGCCTCCCATGTTCACTGCAGGAAACCATTACAACGGAGCTCTCTGCTATCTATTTTACAAATCACTCCACTAATTAATAATTAATTCTTAGAAGGCCCACATAAGGCCATAAATATGATGGACCAATAATAGAAACTAGCGCTTAGTTCTTGAAATCAACAAAGCTCCAAATGGTGTCCTGAAATCTCCCATGAGTACTTGCAGCTCTTCTGGGCCCCACATTCTATAATACGGAAATCTTTATATTTTCTTTCTGTGCGTTCTGAAGGCTCAGAAGCTGTGTTGCTTCACTGCACTAGCTCCAGAACTGAGCTCCATGTGAAGCCGAGACACACATTTATGGGAAAATCAATTATTCCGATGGAATTGGGGCCCGGCCCTGAAGGAGCTCAGGATAAACAACCTGGTTGCCTACTTGCTTTGGCTCTCTGCTGCCTGGCTCACCCTGCTTTCATTTTGCAGCCAGCGGCTGAGTCTAGGTCAACAGGACAGCCTCGGCTGCTTGTCCTGAAATTGCTGTCCCCGCCAGGGCTTTGAGGTGGGGCTTCTGCCTTTATCTCGAGTACCTAATCACTTAACATCCATAGGGTACAATGCAGTTAGGGGATTTTCTGTTGGTCATATACCTCACTAGACTCAGAGCATAACCACTAATGCCACACAGATTCTTCATTAGGGTGGTAGCTCTAGATGGCATCCTTTGTAGAAGCACAATTTGGCCTGTGAATTCTGCTAGGACTAATTTGGCTAGGTGTGCATTTAAGGACCGTGTTTACAGCACTCAGAACCACGGAGAGCAGCTGTGTGGACCCTGCCTGCTTCTGGCGTCTACCTAGCATCGGAGTGGGAGCATGGAACCAGGATGTGGGGTGAGTGAAGGGATCAGTACAGTAGAAGAGCAAACTCGAGCACTTTCCATTGACTTCAGAAAGGGGCCTGTTGTTTGTCTGCTTGTTTTATAGTATGAAAAAAAAAAAAGGACATTATCTCCTCTTCCCAATTCTACTCTGTGGCAATTCCTCTGGGGAGTTCAATGCCGCCGCTGAAGGGGTCTAGCTATTTATTTTGTGAATGTCTAGGATCAAACAATGCTTTAAAGCCAAAACCTTGATGGAATTTAAAACTCTGAACCAAGTTTTTAGCTAATATATAAAAACATAAGATTTTGTTCTAGATCCTTATCACCCTGTGATGTTTCATTAAACGTACACACTGGGTACGTTTAAATCAAAGTGAACATGCCTATTTTTTCAAAACTCATTCTTTTCCTTATGGTGGGAAGAGTGAAAATATATACTTCTAGATTTAAAAAATTGCACAGATGACATTATTTGCTGTCATCACACTCTACAATGGCACATCCCAACCTTTCAGTCCATCTAACTAATTATACCGTATCTACTGACCATCTTTCCTCCCCTTCTTTCCCAGTCTCTGGTAATCACCATTCTAGTCTGAACTTCTAAGAGATCAATGTCTTTACATTCCACATCTGGATAAGGCCATGTGATGTTTCTCTTTTGGTGCCTGGTTTATTCACTTAACATGATGAACTCCATTTCATCCATGCTATTGTAAATGACAGGTTCTCAATTTTTTTTGAATGAATTGCATCCTTCTATGTATGTTTACCACATTTTCATTGTCCATCCATCAATTTCACAGCTCTTGTGAATCATATAATAAGTGTGGGGTTGCAGATGTCTCTGAGACATACTGATTTTGTTTCCTTTGCAGATACCTTAAGGATTAGGATTGCTGGTTTACCCGGTACACCAGATCTATTTTTAACTCTTGGAGAACTCCTACACTATTTTCTATAATGGCCACATCAATGTACATCCTGAAAATAGCATGAAAGGTTCTATGTCTTCCACACTCAGAACACTTTTTTATAGAAGCTGTTCTTACTGGAGTATGGTCATAGCTCACTTTGATTTTGACTTATATTTCTCTCATGATCAATGACACTGGTCATTTGTGTGCTATTTGGACAAATGTCTAGTTGAAGGGTGGTTGTCAAGATTTCAGTTGGGTTTATTTTTGTTCCTGAGGTTTGTTTGTTTGTTTGTTTGTTTTTTCTTCCCAGCATATTCTGGATCTAAACCTTTTGTCAGATGAGCACTGGATGAGCATTTCCTCTTGCTTGCTTGGTTGTCTCCATTTGGCATGGGTGAACTCCCTTATGTGTGTTTGCTTTTACTTCCTGTGCGTTCAGAACCTTGCCCATAAATAATCCTTTCTCATTCTAATGCCCCACAACTTTCCCCTGCATTCCTTTTTAAATAATTTTAATGATTTTTATTAGAGAAATCCGAGGACGAAAATTTTTACAAAGAAGTGAAATGGGGCTGAGGAGAAGGCTCAGTGGACCAAGTTTTTGCTGTGCCAGTGTGAGGACCAGAGTTCAATGTCAATGTCTACATACATGCCAGGTGGGAATGGGGGCCACTTCTAATTCTGGTGCTTGGAAGGTCAAGGCAGGATCCCCCAAACAAGCTGGCTAATGAGACTGGCCATATAGGCAATCTCTGGATTCACCTGGGAGACTGCATCATTGACTAAGGCAGAGAACAGTGAAGGAAGACTTCTGACATTAACTCCATATATGTGTGCATGCATTCACACATGTAACTGTGAGCTTACACACACATGTGCACCCATGCATCTGTGAGCATACATATACAGGAACAATACACGGATGCAAAATTAAAGAGAGGTCAAATATGAGCAATTGATAAGCAAATATACATGAAATGTCTTCCTTGAACATAAAACTGGATAAATGAAGGTGATTCAAAGACAACAAAGAATGTATGCAAACTCTGGAGATGATCAGCCCTCCTGCCACTACCCGCTTCTGACTCAATGTATCAGGCAGTGAAAAGGACAGCCACACTGTATCATTTTGAGTAGTTGGCAGACATATCAAATAATCATTGTGATCATTATGTTTCCCTTAAGAACGATACTCTAATTTTCTTTAAAAAGTTAAAAACACAGTCCATATTGCCTCAATGACATTTTTGTAGAGTGATGATGGATCCTTGGTGTCAATAGACCCATTATCAAATGGCCAAAACTTTCAGAAATGGGTTTGTTTTCTAAATCTTCCAACACTTTAGCACTAACTCTAGATGATCACTTCTAAGAGCTGGCAATGTCCACAGGAAAACTTCCCAGGGTGGAGGCGGGATCAAGGCCTGCTGCAGGGATGCCGCCCTTCCCTCCCATCCCGGTGAGCTGGACAGAGAGTCCATCTGTTATTAATCCGCTTGCCTGAATTCTACAGGGCAGCCACTGGCAGCTAACACACCCAGGACTGACCACATTCCTTGTCTCTGCTGCCAGCACAGGCAGAAGTGCTGGATGTGGGTGAATAAGTCACCATGCCTTTGTCTCGGGCTATTCGGCTGAACAGAGAGCCATATAGCTAATTTTTGCTACAGAGCATTTGGCACCAAACATATTTGAGTAATTGGTATCACGTTTGCAGTACTCCAGACCATGTGATTTCCTCAAGGCACATGATGGCCCTAACATTGTAGAAGGGAGTCAGTATATCAATAACTTCTATCCACTCAAGTACAATGATGCCCTGATCTAAAGTAATTCCAAAAGAAATCTGCAGTTAGCTTTAGAAAACTTCAAATCAATAGGCTTAGCCCAATTCTAATGGGCACAGAAGTCCATTTACACTGTCTTTTGTCTTAATTAGCTAGATCTTTAGAACAAAAGTAATTTGAAAATGGACACATTCTACAGTTCAACAAATCTGACAAATGGCACTCAACCTCTCAATGACTTTTAAATTTACCACAAGTGTATTTAGTCTAAAGAATTTGTTGTGGCCTTAGCCATATTTACCAAGAATTCCTTCAGCCATGACAGTTGCCTCGCCAACAACAGTGAGAGGGAGGGGCAGAGCATATTGATTAAGTCCAAGTCTAGTTTTTCACTTGGCCCTCAGCCTAGTTTTTTAAGTGCTGGGCTCAGGAACTACTACTTCTTTTCATTAATAGAGCAGTATTTATCTTAGCTGTCTAGAGTCATAAGATGTCAAGAGGATCACATTACTCACAATGAAGAAAATATCCCCCTCCCCCAATCTCCCACACAAGGCTACAGAGCATTTTTAAGGAAGTCTTTGTCATCAAAGAAGGCTACATCCCCATGATAACTGCTCCTCAGCAATCACAAAGACCCCAAGTAAACCCCAATCTCTCCCACAAGTCAGTGGTCTGAAAGCGGGAAGAAAGTACAAGGTCAAGGGGAGCCATCTCTTGCAACCGAGGCATGGCTTGGGAATCAGTGGCTTTAGTACTGCCTTTATGCCTTCATTTCAGCCCCCTTTCTTTCATTTCCTTTTCTTTTTCTCCTCTCTTCATCATTCTGTCTGCAACTTTCATTCATTCTTTCAGTGACATTGGGGCTGATAGGTGCAAGGATGTCTGTACTCCACAGTGTGGACCACATTTTACAGCTGGTGTTCCTAGAAGTCCTGCTCAGGTTGAGTCTGTCCATGAACCCTGGGCAGGGAAGCAAGTCTGACTATGTTCTTAGCTTGCCTCTTGGGTGTGTGATGGTTCTGAGCACTAAGAGCAGCTTTGGCTCTGCAGAATGCCTCTATGAGTCGAGATGGCTGCATCCTGGGGATGGAGTGTGAGCCTCCAATGAGATTTGCTCATTCTAGCATTGACCTTTTCCAACACGTGGGATTTGTTTTATTGTCTTGCTTGGGGGCTTCTCCTTAGTATTACGATGACCTACTTTAATTTCTATTTAAATGCTTCACAGGCTTCAGGGTGGCTGCTCCTGAAGGATTGAGCCCCTAAAGACTTAAATTGGCCTCTGAGCCTTAATGGAAGACTTTTATTCTGAAGCAAATAAAAAAATATATTAAGGGTTTTACAAACACAACCTTATGCTTTTATCATTTTCTGCATGCTCTTTCCACTCACTGTACTTGCCTGAGATATTTGCTCTCCCTCTCCACCAGAATTTTACCTTCTCCTAGTCCTTTCCTGTCATGAAAGGCCCTTTCATCAGTGCTGGCCAAGATGACTTTGCCTTTTACTAAACAGCACGTGTGCTCTACTAGCAGGCATAATGCATTGTGTCTACAACCATCCTCCATTGCATTCGAGCTGGTGAAGCAGGCAATGGTGACCAGCCCTGCTCTGTACTCGGTCATGCAGTGAGTCCAGATGGCTGCACAGACTCAGCAAGTCATAATGAACCCATCTCCACAGATACAGAGCACAGGAGGCCCACTCCTTCACAGCCTTCCCAAAGGATCTTCTTCTTGTCTTGGACCCCTCAACCCAAGGAACCAAGTGATCATAATGAGCATGTTCAACAAGATGACAGGAAGCCATCATGCTAAACATTCCTGTCCCAGTTGGGTCGCCTGCAAAGCTTCTTTCTCCAAGGAACTCAGTTCCTAGCTTTGCTTAGGGAGACCCGCAGTAGAGAACTATGGAGGTGCAAAGTTAACCAGCAAATCTGGGGGTAGGGTTAGGGCTGAGATTTTCTGATTCTCTCTGTAAAATGACTTGTCTGTTTAGCTAGGCTGAGCAGCACAGTTGACAGTAAGCTACTGAGATGTCTTAAAAACAACTAGTGTGTCACATTTTACCTAGTGCTTCCTGGGCTCCTAGGGGAAAAGAAAGGCAGACCAAGTGTCACCAGGGAGGAGAAGGGTAGGGACAGACTCCTGGCTGAGTAAGTGCTAATGAACAAGGGCACTCCTTCCAGAATTAGCCTTCTAGGAATCCCCCTCACTCCAAAGAGTGGCTTGAAAAAGGAAGAGATAGATTGGGTAGATGAGCTCCTCCTGGTGGCAGGTGCCCCTGACTGTGAGTGCTGAGAGAAGCACACTCTAGTTCTCCAGGGAGGGACTTGCTTCCTTTCCTTATAAGGCCCCAGTAAAAGGACACCTTGTCAGGGGTTGGAGTTGTGGATCACAGATCTGTATCACAGGGTGGCCTCTCTCAACTCCACCCTCTCATCCTCAATATGGAAGATGCAACCTTGACAAAATGTCCCCAGTCAGATTCGGGAGGGCTTCTCCTGGATCTGAAATGACAGACAGAGGTCTGCTCAGTTCCTTGGGGGAATCTAGGGAGCCTGTGGGGCCAAAGGTGAACAAGCTTGAAGTTTGAAATGAGAATACTCTACATTTTTTCCTAAGAAACAGTTATTAATGGCAATTAAATTTAATGGTAATTAAAAAGAAACCATGACCTTCAGACTCACATAGACTGGAGCTGGGATTCTAACACTGTGACTTCACCAATGTCTCATATGAAAATACAAGGCTACTCATAGAGTCTTTATGCTGCTCAGTAGTCGCTGAATAGTTCTGAGTTAACACATGTAAGAGTTTGGCAGGTGCAACTTACAGGGCGCCCGACCATGACTATGACTTAATTCTGGACTCCAATTTAGGAAGTGTGTCTGTTTAGTGTGTTTTGTCTCTCATAAGGAGGAAAGTGAATGGGGAAGAATTGGTATAACTTTGAGTGCCAGCTAAACCAAGGAAGTTACATATGATACCACAAAGAAAGGATTCTGAATTCATGGTAGAACTAAGCCTTCAGGGCTGGGGAGATGGCTCAGTTCCTGCTGGCGTTCAGATCCTCAGAACTCAGCTAAATGTTGGCTGGGTGGGGTAACCTGCTCTAATTCCAGCCTCAGAAGGCAGGGGCAGAGGATCACCAGAGTGAACTGGCTAGTGAGTGAACTGTATTGATGAAGTCTAGGCTTGAATGACAGACCCTGCCTCAAAGAGTAAGGCGGAGAGGTGACAGGGGAAGATTCCGTGTGTGTGTGTGTGTGTGTGTGTGTGTGTGTGTGTGTGTGTGTGTGTGTGTGTGTGTGTATGCACTTGCAGGCACACATGCATCCACATACATGCATGTGCACCACACATACACACACAAAAGGAAGGGGAAAAAAGTTGCAGCCTAGTTACTAACATTTTCCCTCAAAACTGAACAAACAGAAGTTTAGTGAACAGACTTTTTGAAAGTAGACAAAGACTACTCCTTAACTTTGAGGGATTGCATAAGTTATCAGAGACACATTAAAGGAATAGAGAGAAGCTACTTGGGTAGTACATCAATGTCAATGAGAAGATAAAAAGACAAAAAGTAGCAAAAAATTATTTTTAGCTTCATAAACACAGTCATTTAAAATGAGAACTACTGAGAGCTGGGCTAGCATAATTTCTTTTTTTTAAAAAAAAGATTTATTTATTTATATGAGTGCTCTACTTGCACGTCTGCCTCCATGACAGAAGAGGGCATCAAATCTCACTATAGATGGCTGTAAGTCATCATGTATGGGCTGGGAACTGAACTCAGGACCTCTGGAAGAGCAGTCAGTGCTCTTAACCACTGAGCCATCTCTCCAGCCCGGCACGCATGATTTCGAGTGCTGACTTCCCAGTTATACTGATGGGCGCTGGCAACCCCAACACTGGGGAAGTGGGGACAGGCGATCCCTGAGACTTGCTGGTAGTCTACTTGGTGAACACCAGATCTCTGTGAGAGACCCCATCTCAAAGAGCAAGTTGGACGGCACCTAAGGTTGACCCATGGCCTCCAAGTGCATAAATGTGCGTGTGGACTTGCACACATATATGCACCTGCTCACCTCCCCAAAATGAGGAGACTGCAAGATGTACAGCTGCCTACTAGATACCCATATACATTTTCTTAGGCTACTAATGTGGATGTAGCCAAATGCTACAGATTGGGTGGTTTAAGAAAACAAAAATTCTGTTTCTACACAGGTCTGAAGATAAAATCCAAAGTCCCAATGCTGGTAGGGGTCAGTGGCTTTTGAAGATGGTTCTCTGCTTGCCTTGAGCATGTCCTTCCTTGCTGTGTCCTCACATGACCTGTCCTCCATGCCTATGTGCAAGTAGATTTCTCCCTCTCTTCTTTTCTGTCTCTTTTGAGAAAACCTTTCCAGTCCCATTGGAACAGGACCCATCCCATGTCACCTTTACCCTCAATAGCCTTTTACTGTTACTTTTACTACTTCCAACAGTATCACATTGGGTACCAAAGCTTCAGCATATGAATTTGGGAGGCCATCATTCAGTCCATATTATACATGGAGGATTGCATGTATTTGAATATGTCACAAGACAAAGCGGGATTTAATGCTTTTATCTACTGCAGCATTTACCAAGGAGATCTTTGCTAGACCCCCAGTAGGAAGACTTCACCTGGACTCAGCCTATATGTATTCTACTTCCTATTTCCCTGCCTACACTCTCACCCTGCAGGGGTGGAAACCAATCACAGAGTAAGTGGCAGGCAGGGCCTCTACCATGGGCTACTACCTAAAAGTATAGTCTGCTCTGCTAGCTTGGACTGCATTCTTTCAAGTCTGAGAGTTTTGGATCCCCCTCTTCCCTCCCCCAATATCAAAGAGTTATGGGTTATGCTCTTGTGGATCTGTTACTGAGTGCACAGGGCAGACACCAAGTGCTCAGGGTGATGCCCCCAGCAGGTCCAGGACAAGCAGAGGGCTGCCATCCTGCTGTACCAGGACTTCAGCTGACCTAGACAAAGTAGCAGGATTGCTGTCTGTGATGTGTGATTTAAGGCATTCTGTGACAGAACAGAACCTGCTGAGTTGATTTTAATCCTCAGGTACAACCATTTACAAAGGTCAATTCCTAGGCAACTTTCCTCTGTTCAATCCACATGGCATGCATGCAATGAACAGTATTAGGAGAAGCACGAAAAGCATCTGGCTATATCCCAAAGACATCAGAAGTAGACATCTAATCATCTCAGAAAAGTTAAGTTGTATTTGAATAATCATTTAGACTAAAGTGTAAGAGTCCGTTTAAAAGAAAAAAAATTTTGAAAGAATTTTGAGAGGAGACAAAAATTTCCTGGACATTAAAATAGTAAAGATGGTAATGGAGATGTTTTTAATCAGTAATGTAATTGCTTTATGCTAATTCTGTGTTGTTGCCTCTCCCCCATCTGCAAGTCAAATCGAACGAAGGTGGGCTAGAGAGGTGACTGTGTCCAAGCCTTGGGGACAGAGGGAGACAACCAGCACTTGAGGAGGTTACTCTGAGTCAGCAAGCTTCACCTTGGCAACCCTGACCACTTGTGTGGCTCTGGCTATGTGTTCATCATCGTGGGGACAGGAAGGCATGTCTGCAGAGGTGAGCAGACAGAGCAGAACATGTCAGGTTTCCAAGCCTTTCATCTCTGTGACAACTTTGTCTGAGTCCTGAAGTCTCTCTTATGCCTCATCTCTGCTGACCTTGAGAAGAGACGCTCATGCTGAAGGGGCGTGTCTTGTGCTCTGTAACTCTGAAGAAGGCTGATGCCTCCCTCAACGCCAGCTTTGCACACACCCATACGCTTGCATGCTCTTGTATGTATACACCACCACACCCTTCTCTGTATACACAGGGCAGCTGATCAACACAACCCTTTTCACTGAGTGTCCCTAAGTGGGAGCTATCAGCACCGGATTTTAGACTCAAGTTAATTTTTCGCTTTTCTTCTGCATGGTTTGAAATCTTAAATCAATTCAGTTCTGGGGAAAGAAGAACTTAGAAAGGTTCAAATGAGAGCTTGAAAAAATTGATTTAGGCAACTTAAAAATAAAGGTTTTGGGGGAACAGTTAAGTGGGCTGGATTATCCTCCCCAGGAGCCTAGGCTGAGGTGAGTGCTCATGGCTCTTCACCAAGGGTTTTGACTATGCCTTTCTGTTTCAAAAAGGGCAAATAGTGTGGAGTGGCGGGCAGGGGCAACTCCACGCAGGACAGTGAGGACTGTTGAGAACAGAGACAGGATGCTGGGGCGGGGGGGGGGGGGTCACACTGCCACTAAATTATCATTTTAAGGCGAAGTGCACATTGATGCCAAAGATGGCTGATGAACAACCCTCATTGAACTTAAGTGTGTGCACACACACATGTAAAAGAGACAGACAGAGACAGGAATGTACACACTGCCCAACAACAAATTGGATGGCACTATGTGATCTGGGGTGGTCAGAAAAAGAATCTGGGGTTTCTGGTTACAGTCCCAGCCCAGGCAGGTACACATCTGTACAGGTGGCTCATGACTTCACCATAGCACCAAGGTGACTCTTGAGGTGAGCTCAGGTTGGGATGAAAACCACACTGCTCCAAGGGCAGCGTCTGGGAGGAGCTCTACTCCTCTGCATAGGGGCTTTACACAACACTTACGAAGGGAAAGAAATGAATCTGCAAGGAAAAACAGCAATCTGCTCCAGGGAATGGACAGACATACCATGGACAGGCTTCCTCTGCTGCACACGGAAACCTATCACAGACACAGCTAATCTAGGAAGGTCAGCTATGGAGACTTTTGTTCCCTCCAACGGGGACCCAATGAGATAAAGCTTCTGGAACCGGTACAGATGGCTCCCGTTCCTTTCTCCATAAATCTCCCAGGAATCATCACACAAATTCGTAAGTTTCTGAGAAGAGATTCTGTTTTCTCCACTGCAGAGACAGGGGCATGTAGCCTCTGAAGGTCTTCTGCAGCATGGCAGCGACCGAGCCAGCTTCCATGTGTGCGCGTTCTGAGTGCGAAGCTCGGAAGTTTAAGTTGTGGGCAGTGATCAGCAATGGTTCAGATATCTTAATTATCCAACTATTTAAGAACCAGGTCTCTAGCCAACCCCCGCCTGTCACAGCATCAGTGGCTCTTGCCAGCACTACAGCTTTAAGCAGCGTTTACTCTGTGGGTGAACACAGCATGCGGTAAAATGATTTAACATGAATAAACACATATGCTTGCTTGGGTCCAAATTTTAGAAGTGACAAACCCATTCTCTGGCCCATGATTTAATGGACCAGAAACGAACTAAAAAGGTATGTTATTTACTATGCATGAACAAATAGCTTCCTTTGCAGCCAGTAGGCTTTGAAAATCAAGGGCTGAACTTAGAAATGCCAGGTAAAACTGTGTATACCTATTGCTTATGTGCAGAGAGAGAGGAACACACACACACACACACACACACACACACACACACACACACACACACACACACACAGAGACAGAGACAGAGACAGAGACAGAGACAGAGACAAGAGAGAGAGCAAGCTAACCATACCTCAACAGCTTTCTTCCCATGCCCTGAAACAATGAGTCTAGAACTAGTTGATAAGTGATACCAGGAGGAAGAGGAAAAAAGAGACTTGCTGGGAAAATAAACACATGAAACAAGAGGTTAATCAAAAGACGCCCCCTGAGGCAGCAGCAGAGAGAAGTCCCCGCCGTCAGCCCTCTTCAAGCATGGGGTACTTCAAGCCTGGCTTCCTTAGCTTGAGAGTGGCGTCCCCCAGTAGACCCTCATGCCATTTTACTTTTAGTCTTGTTCCTCCTTTATGTTTACATTTTATTTTCTCATTCCCTGTCCCGAATCCCCCTGCCTCCAGTTTCCCAGGCACTGTTGACAGAGGTCTTTACTAGAATGGGGGAGGTGGAGGAGACCCTGTTTTTCCCCTCCTCTGGTAATGTTCATTCCTTTTTTTTTTCTTCCTCTTCTTCCCAGAGAATAGATAAGTTTACCCAGAAAATAAAAAGCTAATACAACCTTTAGCTCATCAACAAAAGTATGTCTTGTTGTAGCCAGGAATAAGTTAATAAAACAGGGGAAAGGCTTAGTGGCTTAAAAATAGGCTCCTCGGGGTTATGAAGGGACAATGTTGTTTTTTCTTCCCAGCGTGCAAGGATTTAATTAAGTGATAACAGTCACCTTGGGGTGGCTGCACAAGGCAATAATATCTAGGTGGAGAAAAATGCTGAAGAGAGTTGAGTACAGTCAATTTATCTTCAGAGAAGGCAATAAATGAACAAAGCATAGGTATTGGGCTGATTGTCTGGCAATGTTTCCACTACTGATAAGCATCAAAAAAAGGACAGAGATTTGGTATTTTTCAGCTTCTGAAATGTATTAAATACAGAGAAAGGAAATGAAAAAAAATGCTGTGAGGTCACATCCTCGAGTTCTAATTACAAACAGTTTGGTAATTATTCAAGCTAAACATAGAACCAGGGGATTTTCATGTTGACACAAAGTACAGAAACACAGCTGAGTTGTTTATTTATAAGTAAACACACAGAACTCGGAAAATTTTGTGTTGAAGAAGAAAAAAAAAAAAGCCAAACAAACAAAAAGGGAGAAACTGTTAAGAGGTGAGTGCAAGGAAAGGCCGTGTTCATGGCCTGCCTCAGCAATGGCTGCCCTCTCTGGTCCAAGGTCAAATGTTGGAAGTCTGGGGGACTTTGTATGGCAGTGCTACAATGGAGGTGACCAAGAGCATAAAAACAAGTTACCAAAGGCAAACCCCTCAGACAGTGACATCCGCAGCTCTGCACAATGTTACAAACACCTGTAAGGGAGACCACGGATGATAGAGCAATCGGCGCAGGCAGTCCATGGTGGGTGATAATGTATACACACTATTTTCTCTTTCTCTTCTTATTGTGGGTTTTCAAAGACCAATTTAAAAAACAGATTCTCCCTTCTTTCTAAAAACAAGAATAATGAGAACACAAACCATGCTCCACACTACTTTCTTCTATGGATCTCGAGGTACTGTGCAAAATTCACCAGTTCTAACACAGCTTTGGTCAAAAGGAGAAAAATGAGGCATGGAGGTTAAAGGAACTTCTCTGAGACCATGCAACCTGTTTGCCTCAAAGCTGTATCCCCGGTTCCCATCCTATGTGCTTAACTGCCTTCGTAGAGACTATATCACTGTTCTCTCAAGAGGGAAAACTGTATCACTTTGCCCTCAAGTCTCCAGAAACTGCTCCAAATCTACTTTCTCTCCAGTGAAAACCCAGGTGCGGCTGGGCTGGGACCCCAGGCTCCAGTCAGGCCCAGGCCCCCACAGAACTGTGCTGAGAGGCCCACAAAGAAGTCAGCAATGGCTGGAAGGCCCAGGTGCATATGGAGACGGTTCCTTCCTTCCAGGATCTTCTCGCTTGCCCACCTTCTCATTTGATAGCAAAGGAGAAGTCCTGACTACCTTCCCTCTGCAGGGTATCGCTGGAAGAGCATAACAGAAGAGAAGATTAAAAGAAAAAAAAGATCAAGTCACAAATAGTCCATCTGAGAGAGCCTATTGTCCTCCAGGGATCTTGCAAATGTCTGACTTTTAGGGGTGGGTAAGGCTCCATGAGAGTTAACTATACATAAGTATATCTTATATTATATATACTTACATATACAGACCCATATGTAACATGCATTTACATATATCACGTGCATACACTCCTGTGTGTATATACAAACAAAAAAATGTGTCACCATTATCACAGTAGTATTAAGTTGCCTTAAGACCAGTCACAGGGGACAGTCTACAACTGTTGCTTCTCAAGCCGCTAAAGGAACTGTTTCACTTTGACTATGCCTCAAGTAATGAGCAAAGATCACATTTAGAAGAAATGGGGTTCTTTTCTCAGTGGTCTCCCCATCTTTTCCAAACACTTGTCAGTGTTCTCTGGCAATAATAATAAAAATTCTCACAGGTCCTACGTAGAAGTGTCGGTGACAGGTCCCTTTGTGACAACAGATTTTAATACTTGGTGCCTCGGGGCTTCCTGTTGACAGCTGTCCGAGACTGACTACATACAGTAAGAGCCAACTTGATTAAGGAATTCACCTCCTCCCCTGCTGCAGAGAGCCTTGTCGTCTTCTGAAGGTGGAAATGCTGGGAGCGTCCACTCTTTGCTGTGACACTGGGCAGCATAACAGCGGGTCAGCAGAAGTCCTTGCTGCTACCCCTGCCATCCCATCCAGGTGTGTTCCAGAACCTTCCGGCTAGGCTCTGACAGTCTTCTGTGGTTACTGTGTGTGAGTTGCTACTTTCTATCAGATCCTACTGGATCTTTAAGCCTCCCTTGGGCCTAATATCTGAGAGTACAAATCATTGGTTCTCAACCTTCCTAATGCTGCCACCTTTTAATACAGTTCTTCATGTCGTGGTGACCCCCAACCATACAATTATTTTTGCTGCTACTTCGTAATTGTAGTTTTGCTACTGTTATGAATTGTTATGTAACTATTTGTGCTTTCCGATGGTCTTAGGTGATCCCTGTGAAGAGGTTGTTCAACACCTCCCTCCCTGAAAGGGTTGCGACCCACAGGTTGAGAACCATTGCCTTAAAGGAGGATTCAGTGGGATAAGGACATTCAGTCCCAGTCAGTACACATGACACTATATAAAGACATAACTGTATTTCCTTTTCATTCTCTAAAACATCACAAAAGAGACCCATCTAGCATTGGCTGGTGAGCCACTGTAAGATGACCCACACAGTCCTCTGGCCCTCCAGCTTGCATCTCCATCATGAAGCAAGGAAGTATACATCTCTTTGGATAATCATAGTTGCCATTATAATCTGCCTGGGGTGGGCTGGCCCTGGAGACCGTAGCCATCAGCTCAGACCTTCATGCCAGCTGTGCTCTGTGCCATCAGGGCCTGTGCGCTCTCCTGCCCACTTTTCTCTGCCATGAGTTGTCTCTCAAAGCGGTGTTCCCCTAGCGTGGAACCCAGGGCTACTCATGAGGTCACTGCTCTTCCTGCCAGTGTCACATGGGTCCTTACTCTCCTGGCAACAGTGACTCCATGGTGGAGGGATGAAGAAGTGGATGAGTGAATGAACTTGTCCATCTGAATGAGAGGTGAGATACTTATGGCCGGTGATGCACTGTGCATAATCCTTTATGCTGAATTTTCTCAACGACATTGCTCATTTAGCATCATTAGCATCACAAGGCTGATGGCTAGCACTAGCAAAGGGAGATTTAAAACTAAGGTTGATGAACTCCTTGGCATACAGATTTACTATTCAAAGAGGATTTGGTTTGACTAAAAAGTAAGTACAATTCCAATTAATGTTCATTAATCTATGTAGGAGCTATATTCTCAAACAACTGGCCAATTACAAGTGTATGCCTGTGTTAAAACTCCTGCTTACCACTTTATCTACTAACAATAACACACCCTGGGAGAGTCTTCCTGTTTCAACATGCCACAGAAAGACACTGATTTGTTTAATTTTAATTCCTTAAAGTATGACTTGGCTAGTACATTGTAACATGCCATAAATTAGGGTGGCTGCTTCTGTTAAACACACAACAATTAAATAAGAAATATTAAAGTAAGCAACACCTCCTTGCTTATTGATCTTAATGAGGCAGGAGACAGAAAATGCTCATTTCTTTTAGCAATAGAAGACTAAATTTTTCTTCTCAGGGTAGATACTTTATTTATGGGGACAAACAAACTCCATCCTATCTACTCACTGTTACTAGACACAGTAATCGCCAATCCATGCTCATTATGGCAGTGTGAAATAGTTCCAGGGTTTTCATTGTTTTTCATAATATAACTGTACTGCTGATGTATGAAAATATCTCAGGGAAAAAAAAATAGCCTAGTAATTGGATAGGCAGTCGGGAAAATGCACACCAATTTCCTTTCCAAACAGACGAGCAGCTGAATTTCTAGGCATTGTTTGAGCCACATGTATGTAGCAACTTAGTTCTATCTTTGGCCTGTGTTTTACTTAGAATTCAAATCCATTATCTCATTCATTGGCTAACACAGACAAACCTGGCTACCTCTTCTATGTATTACGAAGCATTAGCTTCATCATACCTGGAAGTAGAATTTTAACAGCACAACAGCAAGGGCCTCCAAAAGCACACAATGGCAGATAAGGTAACAGTGAAAGTCAGTTCCTAGGCAAAAAAAAAAAAAAAATCGCCCCACATCTTCAAACCCTGCACGGCAGTCTTGGGTTTCTCCTTGGCGCTTCAGCCTTGAAGCTCCCATTAACACTGATGGGAGCTGCGTGGCCACAGCCCATGCATCAAGTTGAGAAAACACTCCTCAGGATTAGTTCTGACTCTGGTGGTATGACCACAAATCACGATAATACTTCTCTATCTCTGCATTTCATTGGGCAAAAAATACAATCTAGCACTCCACACACTCATAAATTATAGCTGTTCATTCCCTGCTTATGATTATGACCCCATTCCATACAGAAAATAAAGGTCTTCTTAAATAATACTTTAAACAAAAAAAGTTTTAAAATAAGCAATAATTGTAATTTTGGTGAGCCTATCATTGAACTTTAAAAAAAAATTCTAAACAGGAGTTTAGTGTTACTATAATCCTAACAGAGACACATCCGTCACTCCATGCACTTTACATATTTATGAACCAAATCTCTCCATCTTCAGGTTCAAATCCTGCCACGCACAAGAGCAGGCAGTGGAGGTCAGTCTGCTAATGTCAGATCTCATTGTACACACTACTAACATTGGTGGAGCTCACCTGCTTGGAGAGCTCGCATCACTAGGCCAAGATCATGAGCACAAGGATGCACTCTGGTGGTTTACTCTGCCCAACAACCAAAAAGAACATTCCTGACCCTCACCCACTGCTCTTTGAATGCAGTCTCCCATCTGTTGCAGGGGACAGAAGTGAAGTGTGGCTGGGTCCTTGAAACCTATCATTGATGAGAGAAGAAGCAAGGCTCATGTTTAAAAAGAAAGGCAGATATTTATGAATAGAAGACACTGGACTTTTCACTAATGAAACATAAAATTTTAAATGGGTTCCCTTAAATGTCCTTTTTCAAAACCATTGAGTAATTTATCTTCATCATAGAAAATCCACAAAATGCAAACTAGCAAAAATAGGCAAATATAAGTAGGCCATCTATCTGAAACCCAGAGAGAAGTTCTATGAATGTTCCAACAGACATCTTTTAGTTAATTAACTCACCAAGTATTTGATAAGCAACTATTGTTTTCCGGCTCTGACATTATGCTAGAGCTGAAGACTGAGTAGCTAGACAGGAGTCAATGTTCTCTCAAGAGGTACAGTGCATTGATAACGCTGTTTTAAAAGTCATACTCTACATGATTTGACCCCACAGAAGGTTACAGAAGTTACTTAGCCAAATGGTCTGCCAGATCTACATCTCCTCTGGGTTCCTGACATCAGTTCTCCTCACATATCCATCTTAATTTGTAACAGTGACTTCATACACTCCTTCATTAGGATTTCAAATACTATTATTTTTATTTAATATCTTTATTACTAGTCAAATACATTTTGAGTCCATCCGACAAGGGGTCACTCAGGGTTCCACACTGGTATGGGGAAAAGAGTCTTCAAAATAATTTCAGGTAGTCTTCTCATGAGAGCTTAAGTGCTGATTTTCATGAGTGAATATGTATTTCACAATATGGAGTTCGTGCAAATGCTACACTTAGCCATGCTAGACCACAAAGGCTCAAACAGCAAAGGCCATTTTGCTCTGACTTTATCCCCACTCTTTTCAACATCTTTGATGGGCTCTTGTGAGAATAACAGCGGGTTCTGTTGATCCTGCACCTCGCTAACATGCTCAGCTTATGATGAGTACTGTGTCCTGTGGCTTTAAAATAGCCACAGAACAAGTCCTGGAAAGGGGAATTTCCTAAAGCCAGGAGGAGCTATTCCCACATGCTGGGCCATAGCAGGGGCTCACCCCCATGCTGTGCTGGGCAAGAGCTGCTGCTTCTTGGTCCCTGTCAGAGTTTATGTCCCCCTCCAAGGCCTCATCAGAGACACACCATGTGGTCATGGTGCAAACTCCAGATACCTTTTATTTATTTATTTATTTTCAGGAGTAAATAAAAATGCACTAGCTTTGTAGGGAAGAAGAGATTAAATGTCCACACAGAGGTTGTAACATAAAGAAATGTGCAAAAGATTCCAACCTCATGTAACCAGGAGTCAGCCATGCTCACCCATTATTCAGCACTGTGGACTTTTTAACCTGTAAAACGATAGGTGGGAAGCCATCGCTAGGGCTGGGATGTGTGTGTCCACTTGAAACAGTATTCCACTCACACTCCCGGTTCCTTCCTACATTTCTACAATGCCCAGCTCCTAGTGATTGTGTTATTAAGGGATTTGGCACAAAAGCCTGACTACCCATACAAAGAGGTACACTGTTTATCATTTGCAGGATGGGTTAGGGGACAATGTAAGCCAGGCCCATTCTGCAGTGAGTGTTCAGAGCATCTAGCTGTTACTTTGCCTGATGTTTTCGCCTGGCCATGGCTCACAGATAAACAGTGCTGGTAGAAGGGGTATTGCCTTTGGCTCTGTGAGACAGTAAGCACCACGCAGCTAGTGTTCTTATCAATTTGGTTATATTGGCCAATAACAGTTAGTGAGCAGGTCATAAATCCTCCCCGTGGTCTTTATATTGGATTAAGACACTGAACAAAATAAAATAAACACGTATTCTTGTCACGGAGTCTAGCTGATTGAATAAATGTCAAAAAGATTTGGTAACATTTTGAAAATAAAGACTATTCTTTTGTAAGTCACATTGCACATTATTATATAGGATACACTATCACAGAAATACTGTCTACCCGTTTCATTTATAAATACTTGGCATATATATCAGAATCACACACATATATATTCCATAGCTTGTCTTTTGAATTTAACATGTTCCTAATATTTTTTTGAGTTACATGTATGGGATCATGACATGTTTTCTTAAATAGTATAGTTTATTGTAATATATTAAACCATCCCTCAATTGAAAGTCATCTCAAAATGTGGGGCAATGATAGGCAATACAAAGGCAGGTTCACTTTAATATTTTTGTGATATAATATTCTTCAGATTGGTATTACCCAATCAATTCAAGAAGATGGTGATGCCTTGGCCTCTTTGGACAATTGTCTTCTAGAAGATGTTAGAAACAACAGTATGGATGTTAAGCTCTTATATTCTCCACAGTGTTTGGTGGTACCTGTCTTTTCAGACCTGGCCAATGGGTGACACAAAGATCCTTCCTTGTTAATCTGCAACCTTTTCGTGTCTCCACTGGCCATTTCTGTTTCTGTGGTGACAATTCCATTCGTACCTTAAAAAAAAAGTTATATGTGCTTGTGTACGTGTGTGTGTGTGTGTGTACACATGTGTGCGTGTATACTGTGTGTGTGTACAAGTGCCTGTGGAGGCCAGAAGTGGATGCTGGATACCCTGGAGCTAGAGTTACAGGAGGTTGTGAGCCACCCAACATGGACCTGGGCTCCTCTGAGAAAGCAACAGTTACTCTGAACCACTGAGCCATCTCGCCAGCCCACCCTCGACCCACCCCTTTTTACTATATTCTAATAAGAAATTTATTTTCTTCATAAATTGATATATGACTTTATATAGTTCTGATATTGGTCCTTGATGTGTGTGTTGGCTCTGTAAAGGAGAATTTCTGGAAAGAAGCTGTCTGCATAGGCTGACTGCATTCAAAGAAACTTCAAGGACTATGTAGAGATAGGAACATGGATGATCTGATAACTTAATTACAGTTTCTTCTGGGGTCATCCTTAGCACCCTAAAGAGACATTCCTTGCCCACCTCTGTATCAGAGCTAACATTCTGATAAGTAGATAAGAACTTTTGGAATGCATAAACAGAACCCTATTCCCCACCAATGGAAAAGCTACGAACACTATCAGAAATCATCTGAGGCCTGTCTGCCCGGCTGTCACCTTCCCTCTAATGTTTCCATCAATATATTTTATAACTGCCTTGATTTATGGCATTCTTTGCTACTGTATAACTCCATGAAACTGCTTCCAGGTCAGAACATGGAGCCCAGGGTTACCTAGCTCCATGTCCCTGGGCCATGGTCATGAAAATTTACCTTCAAAATAAACTCTTATTCTCTTTGAGATGATAGCTGTTTTTGTTTGTTTGTTTTTGTTTTGTTGTTTGCTTTTGTTTTTGTTTTTGTTCTTTTTTTGCATTCACAGGCTGTATGATACTTATGTCTGGGGTTTAACTTCATTTGTGGTGTCTTTTATGATTCCTCCATGTGAAAATAAAATCCTTCTCTTCTGTCATGTCCAATGTTTGCAGTTATGTTTGTCAGTATTAGTTCTTGAATTAATGGTACAGTTTGTGTTTTCACAAAAACCATACTCATTGTCAAATCTTTCCCCATGAACTCCAAATCATCTTAAAAACTCCATTTTAAAGTATAAACCTGCCTTTTCCAGGACCATGGACCAACACAGTTGGAGAGCCAGTTTAGACAGTAAAAGATCACAGATTCCTTTCTTGAGGCAGAGTTTTCTCATCTCCAGTTCTGTTTTTAGGAGCAGACAGTTTGCTACACCAGAGCAAAAGAGTTCTGCAGGAAAGAGGATGACAACATTTCCTCTGTACCTAGCATTCCTGCCAATGCAGAGACACAGAGAACAGAGAGTCCAGGCTCGTCAGCCACCACTCTGCTTCCACACTCCTCTTCTGTTTAGTAAGTAGCTGAATAACGACAGCGGCCTGGATTCAGATCTTCAGCTGCTGGAGAACCCTGTGAGCTTGGGAAAGCTGGACCTTTGCTGTGTAATTAGGCTTTTCCCTTGGGAAGTCAGCCAGACTCAGTCCTGACTCCTGGCCACTGGTGCCCCCTTACCCCTACCGGTGCCTTCTGACCCCACAACAGTCCTAGACCTCTAACAAAGGCCCCTCAGCCTCAGGAAGCAGAGGCTCCTCACCCTTGAGTTCACAGCGGAGGCTGACTTCCACAGTAACAGAAGCTCATAAGGGATCAAAGGATGAAGAGACAGGCAGGACTGAAAATTAAAACAAGGAAAAATAAAAACCCAAATTCTGAAAAGGACTGAAAAATCACAGATTCATTAAAGGGGCTGATTGGCTGTACAGCACTTCGACCTTTTATCATTTTTTTTGACCTAGAGCCTTTAGTCCAAGATAAACTTGAATCCCAATTTGTCTTGACCCTGCCTGAGTCTCAGAGAGGACCGGCCTCAGCCATGACAACTGAGAACTGCAGCCGTAGCTGAGATTTTTCTAAAACCCGCAGAATATAAACCAAGACTGTGAAGGGGGCAAACAGCCCAGTCAAAAGAGAAGACTTGAGACTTGAGCAGGCGTTTCCAGAGGACACAGAAATGGCAAACGCTCACAACACCGCCAACCACTCCCAAGAAAGTAAGGAAAAATCACCAGGAGAACAGCTGAAGCACAGCAGGACAATTCGGACAATCCCACGTGTTGACAAGGGTGCAAGGCAGCATCGTGGGTGGGAAGGAAAAGTGTCCAGCCACTCTTATACAGTTTGGCAGTGTCGCAGAGTGTTAAATATATGCCATGCCCAGTCAGACAGCCTGCATCCCACCCTCAAGAATCTGTCCTAACAGGAGATAAACCTGTACGGGGATGCTGATGGCAACTCTGCTCATCAGTGTCAGCATATTGGACCAATTCAGATGTCCCTTGGCACTTTCCTGGAATGGATGAACTGCCATACCTATGGCTCGATACTGAAATATGACCGAGCACTAAAAATGTGAATTGCTGATATGAATCTCAGCATATTAGGCTGAGTGAGAGAAGCCATTATCAAAAGGGTGCACACTGTAGGACCCGGTTTGTATAACATTCTCGCTCAGACAAAGCTGGAGTACAGGAGACAAGAAGTGGCTGCTGGGTAATACACACACATCGCATCAGGGAGGTACTGGGAGCAATGGCTCTTTTTAAAATCCAGGTGTTAGTGGTGGTTATATGAACTTACTCAAACGTATATAAACTGATAGGATACCATTCAAGAGAGTTGATTTTCCTACAGCTTTATTTAAGAGATTTAAAAATAAATGGAAACAGAGCCTATTTTCAATATCAAACCCTTTCCAGCAGGACTGAATAAGTGCAATTCTATACACAGAGGTTCTAGGCCAGTCAGTGCTCCCCAGCCTAACAGACAGCTCTCAAGACACTGTCTCACAATAAAAAATAGTTTTTAAAAAATGAAACTGGCAATAAGCAAATGAACTTGAACGTCTCTGTTTTTCACCAGGCCAATTTTGTGACTATCTAGAAAATCGTTAGCATCGCCATTTCTCCTGCAGGGGGGATTCTTGGACTTGCGGGGCACTGGCAAGAACGCCACCTGTGAATTCTCCCACTTCCTCTCCACCCCAGAGCCTGGATCTACTGAGCATCTCATCACCAGCAGCACGCCACTTACCAAGAGTCTTGAATGTCTAGCAATGGCTTACCCACCACCATGATACACCCCCACCAGCAATTCTCTGTTTTTATTTATGTATTTGGGGAGGAACAAGTTGTCTTTAACCCTTGGACCCAATCTGAAGGCAATGGAAATAATCAAGACTGACATTTCTAGGGTTAAACGTCAAGTAGGAGAAAGAGCTGAGAAAGGAAATTCCCCAGCTCCCTGGTAATGAAAAGCTGAGGGTATACCTTCTGTGGCCGTCTGCGCCATGCTTTCACATCCATGTGTCAAGGGTTTTTCAAACTGACAACTTGCAAATTTGAAATACAAAAATGCCCAGAGCGATATTTTAGTGGCTCAGGGAAACTCTTGTGTGGGAAAAAGAATTCTAAAGTGAAACGTCTCTTGAAATCACACAGGGCCTGACCACGATACTCTAATTATGCTAATTGCTTCAATGCCCTTGCTTTATTTATGCTGAGCAGCTAAGATAAATAAAGGAAAATTGCTTTGGATCTAACTGTATTCATATCAGAATGCAAACTAGCCTGTGTTTGTTATGTGATTGCTGATCTGTTTACACTAAATTCTGCAGGTAATTGCAGTTTTGATTGCACATTTATTTCTAGCTGCACAGGTCCCAGGACTAGGTCTGTCTGTTTTTATAATTAAACCGTTTTGTAATATCTAAACTCACTAAAGAGCAAAATGATGCTTTAAGAATTTACATATTTTATGCATTAAATATAATACTTTGGTGAACAGTGACAAAAAGGAAAAAGTATGTTTACCACTAAAAAAAAAAAAAAAATTGGACAGCATGTTCTGGATTTGAAGAAATTTGAGACATCTGTTCCAAAGCCTGTTCACCGATTGGGACAGATGCCTGGCGCATCCCTGGAATCTGTTCTTCAACACACATAGTTTCTGAACTTTCAGCTGCAACTTTCCTATTAGTAAAATATGTTAATAGAACATGCTGCCACTTGGTGAGTCTAAGACAATGGGAAAAGCACTTGGGTCCCAGTGAAAAGGTTACATTCTTGTCTTTTCATCGGAAGGGAAATTTTCAAGACGCGGGCATGAAGGGCCTTTATTTGTGGTCCCAGGTCAGGTTTCTGGGGCGTGTTCCCTGTTGGTCACTGGTCTTAGCTTGGAATTGTTTTGATGGCAGAGTCTTTGGATCCCATACACAGCAGCAGAAGGGGGAAAGCAACATGCATGCATACACATAGGAGGAGGGGGGAAAGAAAAGCAAAAGCAACTCTCTCTGTAGGACACTCCTCACTTTCCGATCACAAAGGAAGAGAATTTGATAATGTCACCACCACAAATGTGGGACGGTGTCACTTGAGGATGGCTTCTTCATCCATCATCAAATTCAGAACCAGCTGTTCAGTTTGCTCTACTTAAAGGAAAAGTTAATGTCGGTCTATACCAGACTAGCCTGCAAAGCTCCTTAGTCTAGATTCTAGCCATGAAAACTCCACCACTCTCAGCTTATTTTGTCTAAAATACCCACGAGGCATGCTTTCAATAAACACAGGTTTAGCAACCTTGATGGCATCTTCAGTTTTCTTTTTTCCACAGGGAAGAGAAAAGGAGTTAGGAGACTGTTAAGACACTCAAAGTGCCGTGAGTAAACTATCTCAAATGTAGACTTGGCTTGCTGGCCACAGAAGACTACAGTGTGGCTACAGTGGCTAGAGCAACCAAGGGCGAACAGGAATTCCTCCATCAATTCAAAAGATGCAGACCAAATACTCAAGTGGTCACATGCTACTCTAGATAGCTATGGAGTTCTATGTTGAAGTTTTTTTTTTTTCCCCAAGAGTGGACAGAGTCACAAAACTGAAATCAGACAGCTCCAGGTTTGAATACAGAATGCTTCAATTCCAGACATGCTTGGGAAAAAACGAAAAAGCAAAGTCATCATATGCTCTGATGATGATTCTCTGGGGCCCTTTCTGAGATTGTGGTGGGGGTCAAATGGGGTGGAGTGTGGTCACTGTTCAACAGGGCACCCGGCACGCAATGGTCGCCGGGTAGTGGTGGTGACGATGGTGCTATCTTTGAAGACAAAAGTCCTCTGAAATTTTCCAGGGGCGTCCATCTGTGGAAGGTTGTTCACAGTGTTGTGACAGAATGTACTGACCCTATAACCTTCCACTTCCTATGCCGGTCTACTGAGTAAACCCCATCTTCCCACAGCCCGGTGGAACACACACACAGGAGGGGGCTTGGGGAATACGCACACTTGCTGACAAGTGAAAGGCATTTTTAGAAAGCTTACTTGGGAGAGAGAGGAGCCCCGTCCCTGTGGCATCTGCCAGCTCTGCAGATACATTAGGGAGAATGCTTCTCTCTTCCTGCTCAATCAGGACGTGGTATGCACTTAGCACCCTCTGTATAAATTGTTTATTATTTGTTTCTGTATTTCCCACAGACTGTGGGCTCCCCTGAGGCAGGGCTGGTGTCTTCTTTTCACCCCCAGAAAATGGCACAGTACTTCTCACGTGGAAGTAGCTCACCAAGTGAGTAAAAAGTGAATGAACACAGAACTTGGTCCCAAAGTTTGGGCTCTTAAGTCAAGGAGACCTGGCTGTAGTCCTAGCTAGGTGGACATGTTAAACACTCTCAGTCACGATACAGAGCTGACCAAGAATAACACGTTCAAGATAATCCCTTACCGTGCAGGGATATACAAAGACTAAATGCTCCATTTGTAATAGAGAATTTTATTCTTTGAGGCAGAAAAATAAAATAAAATTCCTGTTATTAAGAACTGAAAGAACAAAGAAAACATGGCATTATTTGCTGGTGGTCAGGATGTTAGCATTCCTATGCTCAGAACAAGATGTGGATCTTCGGGTCCCTTTGGTGTTTGACAAAACCAGCACACTCCATATGTTGTTACCTCCTAACAGGCAGATCAGGGTGCAGAATGTGAAAGTCCCTGAAAACCTAGAATTGCTCAAAAGGAAGCCTCAGATGCTGGCTTCGGCAGGAAATGGAGTGCTTACACGTTTCAAACACAAGTTCCCCTTGGTCTCCTTCGTGTATCTCTTGGAAACCAATTAATAAATGGACGTGGAAGCAGAATTCCGTGAGGTTCCTTCTTTCTCCTTTCTACATAAATCTTGGTTTTTACATGAGATGTGACCATGCATTTATTATCTCAACACATTTACTCAACTCTTCCCACACTGCAGGGGCAGGGTGGGGGGGGGGGTTGTATATGCGCACATGAACTCATGCAGAAGAAGACGATACTTTCTTCAGAGGAATCCACAGCTCACATTTCTGAGAAAGAATAACACCTTGACTATTTCGTTCTCAGGACCTCTTGGACAGGGCCAAGGTATCTACATGCAAACTCTACAGCTGTACTGGGCAGTATATTCTCCTCATCATAACAAACTAGGGTGCTCTTCCTTGCTCTGAAAACATGCTACAGGACAGGGATGGAAAGGGAATTCATTCTATGATATGACCCTTTGGAGAATATCTGCAATTCAATACCCACAAATGGGCCATGTTCTCAGTGCAGAGGAAAGTCCTGAGTGAAGATGATGTGCTATCCCTTAACAATTCATAGAGAGTACTGATGAGCATCCTCCCTCATCTACAGAACCAGAAAGGTACCATCTTATTGAAAATCAGCATTTAGGGCATAGGATTGTGCAGTTTCCTACAGACAAAGATGACTTGCTTCTTCTTTGACAACATTGGCATGGCAGGTACTGAGCTCTTATTTGGTCAACAAAAGCTATGGGTAGACTTGGCTCTTATAATGGAAATGAACGGGCAGTGGGTTTTCTTAATGTAGTAACTCCAGCAGCGTAATGAGGTTGAAGGGCTGGGATACTCCTCCATTCACTGGCCTTACAGATGCAGTCTTGGTTCTTTCCTGAAACCTGTACAATTTGCTTATCTCTCCAGTGACTAAATTCTGCCCTGTGTTCCTTCAACGAGAGACACTAAACTACTGAGCCCTGAAAATCAAGCTATTAATGATTCCACGTCAGCCAGATACCTTAATCTCTATTTAGTAGCCGCCATGTTGATCCCCTCCCCCAAAATTGGCTATCACTCTATGAATCCTAGGAGAATCTTGCCCTCTGATCCACCAGGATCAACAAGCTGCTTAGTTCACTAATGACTGCATCACTGTTTTAGAGGACCAGCCCAGTAGAGCTTGGCATGCACATTGGACACCTTGTGTACAAGGTACTCACTGCAGTTAGAGACACACCCTGCTGCAGCCTTCTTAAAAATATGTACACTGGATTGGGTTTTCATTTATTTATTTATTTATTTATTTATTTAAACTTTATTTTATATGCATTGGTGTGAAGGTGTCAGATCCTGGAGATCTGAACTTACAGACAGTTGTGAGCTGCCATGTGGGTGCGGGGAATTGAACCTAGGTCCTCTGGAAGAGCAGCCAGTGCTCTTAACCATTGAGCCATCTCTCCAGCTCCGGGTTTTCCTTTATCAACAGCAGCAGAACAGCAAGCATCTTTATAGTCTGCATAACATACAAGATACTTCGTAGGGAAATAGAAAATTCAGCTATGTTTTGCAATGTGTAAACGGCTTCGGTACATTGTGAATGCATCTACTGATGAGTCCTTCCCAGGATTGGCAGTAACTTCAAGTCCAGTTGAAGTGTTAATGAAAGAAAATCATTTATAGTGGGAGTTATGAAAGGTCATGAGGACAGAGTATATTCCAGTCCCCACCCCCACCCCAGCTAAGCCTTCTGCTGGAATATTGGTAGGGAAATAATATGGAAAATCATGCAGAACTGTCTGCCATTTATCAATGATTATTTCAATCATTTTCAATCTTCCCAGATTTTTAAATCTCTCTTTTGAAAATTTCATCTTGTCTCCTTCCCTCCCTCTCTCCCTCCTTCCCTTCTGTTTTTGCTAGCTTGCCTTTCTTTCTTTCTTTCTTCCTTTCTTTCTTCCTTCCTTCCTTCCTTTCTTCCTTCCTTTTCTTTCTTCTTATTTTTGTCTATTCCTATTTCTTTTAGTCATGTTTCTTTTCCATTTCCCGTTTTTGTAAATTCCCACTTCTTCAGAGTCCTTTTACTCCTCATCTTGGTATTTCTGGGCTGTTGACTCTTATTCTACTTTTATTGCCTGCCACACTGAAGACAGGGGCAGACAATGTGTTAGTGGTCAAAACTTTGATTACACATTTCAGAAACAACCCCTTCCTCTTATTAGGCTTTCTGTGTCCTGTGTCTTCATAACTTCTTCAGGCATCTCCCTTTTTGGTAAAGATGGAGAGTTGCCAGTTCCTAGACTGCACTGAAGGATGCCGAGTAACTTCAGAAGCTCACAAATATACAGGACACATTAGTCTTTGGGCGACACAAGTATGTTTCAAATAGAAAAAACACAGGCGAAGAAATCCATCTGAAATCATGCCTGCTCTCTGCAGCCTAACCCTGTGCTCTGATGCTCTAGGGGGCCAGAACTGCGTTGAAACTAACTGAACTCCACCTTCAGACAACTTGGTTGTTGTTTATTACTGAGGTGTTCTAAGGCATTTGAAAAATTGCTCTTCACCTAAAGCAAAACTCTCAAGATTTCAGAGTGAAGTCAGTTCCAGCAAAGATAGTCTGCATTAATCAATTCTGAATATCATAACTTTAATCTTTGTTCCCATGTTAAGAGATAAGATTATTAAATGCCTATACTCCCAGCCCCAATGCCGTAATCATTGAGATTATCATTTCTCATGAAAATGATGACCAAAAATAACTCTTTAATACCAGCACAAGCTAGGATATTGACTTTTTCACAACATTTGTCTATATTATGGAGTTTACTGGGTATAACTGCATGTATTTCTGAGATCAACCAGTTAAATACAAAATTGTATAATATTATATATGTTAGACACTATGATGTGAGAATTGTGCACACACATCCACCCAATTCTGTTGATGTATAACCCTCACTGTCTTGAAATGTGACCTCATTTGGAAATAATGGATGAAATGTAGATGGGCTTATGAAGGCTGGCCTCAATTTACTGCGACTAGACTACCTCTAAAAAAGGGAAACTTGGACACAGACAGACAGGCAGACACAGAAATAATGTTAGTTGGAATGAAGCAGAGATTGGGATAATGCATTGCCATGCAAAGGAATTCATAGACTTCCAGCAAACCTCCAGAAACTTGGAAGGAGGCATGGAAAGGATGTTCCTCAGATCCCTCAGAATGACTCAACCCTGCAGATGTGAGACTTCAGGATTCTTGCCTCTAGTACAGGAGGTTAACTGATCGGTTGTGTTGGCCATAGATCCCACCTGTAGCACTTCGCCACAGAAGCTGTAGCAAGTAGAAGGATTTTCTTTTCTTTTAAAAGAAGGGTTGTAGCCCAGCAAGGATAGGGCCATAGGTTTTGGAGGGGGACAGACTGTGTTTGAATGTAGGTCAAACTGCTCATGAATTAACCAAGGCAAGTCCACGTTTGAGTGTGAGCTTACCCTTCTGTAAGAGCAGGATATGAGACAACACCCTACATAAAATCCCCCATGTTCTTCTGTCTAGAGAAGAGTAGGCGTTAGACTAAAGGCTAATGGGATCTATTTTGTATATGTTCTCTACAATTCTTCCTTCCCTTACATCAGCGTATCGGACACTGCGGCCCCAACCCTATAGGACCAGCTCCCTCATGGATCAATACAGATGCTAACTTGCCTTCGAGGAGCACTGGACTCTCCCTGGACAGTCTTTTTGCAATAGCCAAGGCTTCCCTTTCTTTGAGCTACTTTCTATTTCCTGCAAGCATCCCTGAGGTGCCATACCTTGAGTACTGCTGTTTCTCTTGCAGTCTCCCTCTCTAACTATGCGCGCCATACGTAACACCAGACTATCTAGATTCATTTTTGAACCACTGCTGAACTTGACTGGGACCTTTCTTCCTATGAATTCTAGGGTCCATCCCAAACATACCTAATTTGCCTTATCTATGGCTATATTTCTTTTCTCCTTTCTTTCTTTTCCTTTCTTCTGCAGTGCTGTGGATTGAACCCAGGATCTCGAGAGCATTCTACCATTGAGATTACATCCCTTGTAGCCTTTGGTTTTATGAGACAGTCTCTCTGTATGACTCAGGCTGGCCTGGAACTTGCCATTCTTTCGCCTCAGCCTCTCTAGTACTGAGTTTACAGGCAGGCTTCAATGCATATAGCTTCATTGTTTTTTCTTTTGGCTTAGAACTCCCTAGGGGCAGGGGCTTTGTCTAGTCAATCTACTGTGCACAGAAAAATGTACAGCCCCAAATATGAGTGGAACTAAGTTGTTGAACAGTGCATGTCCACAAGGACGTCTCAGCAAAGTGGCAAAGTTAAGAAACACATCTCTGACACAATTAGTAAACATAAATAGCACGTACTTCTGCTTTACATGTGGATATAAAACATTTAGATAAGTAATGAGAGAAATACGTACCAATTAACTGTCTTTCAATTTCCCCACCCAGCAGGTACCATTCATTCTTTGTTTATCTCAGCAAGCACAAAACACATGTGTGAGAAAATCATTTTCCATACAGGGCCGGTGACATGTGTAAGCAAAGGGGTGGGGTAGGAGCCGTATACTGTAAAAACGGCTAATGCCCTTTTTCCTCCCAGTTTTGCTATAAAAGACAATTAATACATTTTTTAAAAATGTGCTTTCCTGGGCCCAAATGTCTTTGTTTGGAAAATGAAGGTAGTGTTTCCCCTAGCATCGCCTTATTTCCCAGATCAGGCAACGAATGTGCTCTGCCTTCCTCAGTGCCCGGCAGTAGTTAAGAGGAGAGGTATTTTTATTATCTTGCTATAACATGGAGAAGCTTTCTCAAAACATTCCTGCTCTGCTGCCACAGTTGTTTGGAGAGGACCATTTCTCACCCACAGGGATGAGGCTACATCCGTGCATCAAATTGAACCCTGTAACGGCAACTCAACACTAACCATCAGGAGAAAAAAAAAAATTCTTATAAAATGACAAGAAATAAAGATTCCAATCCGGGATGTATAATTACATTTGCTGGTCATCTGAAATACGATGATATTTCATCCCCTGAAACAGACCACGTGTCACATCAACTCCTGAAGTCTAAACAGTTTTGTGTGCCCATACGTTTATGGATTTTATCCACAAGGCTATGTCAGATATGAGCACTTAATTCAGAGCAAACACGGTGTGCGTGTGTGTTTTTAAAGGCTTCTAAACCATATTAAATTTTCATTCATATAGGTACACAGAGACACATATTAAATAAACCCTCTACAAGAGTAAGCCATCTAGAAACGCAAGAGACTTCCAGAGGGCCGAATTTATTACAAATTAATCAAATAGGTAAGATGGATCGTAATGGATATTCCAGCCAATGTAAACTGGGAGATTTTTTTTTTTTAAAAAAAAACAGCTCCGGCAGCAAGTCAAGAGCCAAATGTTTCTGTTTTGATTTATTTAGCATTTCCAAGATGTTTCTTCTGTGGGGAACAATATGCGAGGCATTGGAAATTCAGAAGGCACATCTTTTGTGTACCATAAAAATGTGCTGCTAACCTACAATACCCTTATAGAAATACAATTCAATAAGAAACTCAGTTGGGAAGATGTCTCAATAGAACAACATGAAAAAAAATGGTCAATACAAGAATGATTTACTTTACTTTTACAAGAGATTTTGATGCGGTGCATAGAACTGCCTTTGGAACTTACAAAAAAAAAATCCAGCTAAACAGAGAATCACAGAGTCACATTTTTAATTTGTACACTTCTGTAATGCGTCCCTTTCTTTCTTTTTTTTTTAAAGCAGATCATCACTCCAAATCATCACTTCTATCAAGTCTATCGGCCGAGCAGGGTCACAGCACTCTGCCCTCAGGGCACAGATAAGTCCTCAGCATTGTCACACGGAGCACACACGTATCCAGTGTATCACGCTGAATGGGAATACAGTACTTTGTAGCAACAACTGATTCCTGCAGAATATCGTGAGATACTTATCAGGCTGTTAAAGGAGACGTCAGTCTTTTGTCTGTATTGCCCTTGACACATTCTCAAGGAAAAGTACCTAGACATTCTTTGTCTTGTGAAGAACCCTCAGACCTCTTAGGTCTAATGTAGGTTAAGTGCCCCACAGATCTCCCCAGAATAGAAAAGCACCTTGAAAACGGCGGCCTCGCTAGGAACAAATACAGCGAAAGCACACATTCCTACCATCCTGTTATTGGGAGAACGCAGCAGCAAAAGGCAGAAGCTTGGGACAATATTGGCTTTGCACTGGAACATGTGGCAATTCTACCCTAAAACTTATCAAGATACAACAATAACCTCCACAAGCCCAACAAGGGTAAAATGTATAAAGGTAAATTACCACATTATCATCCAATTATCATTGCTTGTTTTGTCAAGGGTAAATGACTCTCCGGCAGCACTCATCCTCTGCTTATTGATTAGTGTGGACAGCACCAGTGCATCCCCCCCACCCCTCGTCTACAGTGGTCCTGCCTGGCCTCCCACTCCATCGTTGCAGTGATACTGACCATTTCGTTACACATTGCAAGCTGGCTGTGACTCCTGCCCACTTCTCAGCCAGTAAGTGGAGATGGATAAAATTATCTCAAAAATTATCACAGATGACTGGGCACTGTTTCCTCTTCCCGGATAATACAGGGGCGTCACTATTGTCACACTCGCGATGTGACTCAACTCTAAAACTCAAAGCAGCATTTATCACATCCCCTTTTCTTCTGTGCGTTTCGTTCTCAACGGCATCACCTGACAGAGCTTCAGAAATCTCCTGAGGATAAACATTTCTGGCTTCACATTTTTCTTCCCACAGATAAATCACAGTAAACACAGTATTCTTATTTCATCACAGAATTGTAAAAAACAAGGCAAGCCTTTCCTCAACAGATTAAACACAGCAACCAGCCTCCAACAGGGAAGCGACACACACCAGCTGAGATGAAGAGCACATCTCCTCCAGAGAACTTTGTTGGCATGAACAATCCACAAGGGTCCTCTGTCCACTGCAATGGGCCTCCTCAAGGGCACGGAAACACACATCGCAGAGATAACTGCATGTTCCTGGTGGCAAGGTAGTTCCTGGTGGTTGGCTCATAGCGCCAACCCTGATGGCCTCCAAATCTATACTCTGAAGCTGGCATTGGGCAGGCACACTGGAAGTGCCTGGGTTTACACATCAATCTAGTAACTGTGCAACCAAACCTTGGTGAAAAGGACCGTAAAGAGATGCAGGAGGCAGTTACAGAGGCCTCAGAGTTGAATGGGGCTCGACCATGGCTATCCCCAGCCCAATGGTGAAGTCTGGGGGGATTTAACTTCCAGGACCACTGGCAGGCAGCGGGTGACAACGAAGCCCTAAGAAGAGGAGCTGAGCATGGCAGGTGCCCAGGAGAGTGAGGGAAGCGGAGGGGATGTGGGCACAGCAGAAGAGAACAGAAAGAGACATAAAGCTGAAAGTTCCGAGAGGGTGAAATGGGGAGAGAGGCGAGAAGTCGGCAGAGACATCAAACAGGAAGCGAGCACAAAAGAAGAGTCAAATCAAAGGGTGCCGCGAGACTGTGGGATGCTGATGAATCCGAGCTACGAGAGTCGAGTGACTGGAAACTAACTGGTGCGACACTTCAACTCCGTCCCTTAAATTCTGCGGAGGATGTTACTTGTGCAGGGGACTGTGGATAACAAAAGGCTGGGAGAGTAGTACAGGTAGGGAGTTAGGAAGTACCAAGTTGAGACCAAGAAGATGTATAGGGTTTTATTCACTCACGCACTAATTCATACCCCTCTACACACATCCATACCATATTCAAATATATGTTTGAGAGTCAGCTATTGGTTTAGCCCCTAAAACAATAAGCAAGACTGAGACTCAGCACCTCCTCTCCCATTTATCCTGCCGTGGTTGAGTAGATGGATACAGTAGAGTCTGTAACTGGTTGTTCTACAGGGATGGGGGGTTGGAACTCTAATAATGGACCCTGACTCTGTTGACACTAGGCTAGGGATTTCAATCCTAAATAATTTTCAGTAATTAGCTAGAGGTTAAAAAAAATAAGTAGAGGAAGAAGAATGTATTTTAGGTCAGGAGAATTTCGTTTTTAAAAGACACATGGGGACACACAATATTGGTCATGTTGTGTGTACATCATGTCTATATATACTATACGATATAAATAAGTATTTCCTCCCTTCCTCCTCCCTCCTCTCCTCATTGTGCTATGGCTAGAGCCCTGACACATGCTAGGCAAGTGTGCTCTGCTATTGAGCCACACCCACAACCCAACGTTGAGTAATTGGAAAGAAGAAAACCAGATCTACAGTTGAGTGGGAGCGTTGCAACACAGCCGCGTGGGTCTCTTTGCTGTTCACCTTTTGACTTGAAACCTTTGGTTGAACCAGGAGGGCTCAGTAGGTCAAGATGTGGGCTTCTGTTTATTAATATACAAATACCTCCAATCCTAATGTCAGACTTAGTTACTCATCCTGAAAGTCGAAACCTTTCTTGCTCCCTCCCCATGTACAAGCAGGAAAACTGAATCCCAGCATCCTTACCCTGCCCATTCAAGTAGAGCAACTGATCCATTCCCTCAAGCTTTGCCTTTACTCTATCTACGCCCTGGACCTCAGCATCAGGGTTTGAGCAATGCAACTGGAAACCTCGATCTCAGCAAAGCTCCAACTTGGTCCACTGAATCCTCTTAGCATACTTGTATGGAATATACGATGAGTTTATTAGGATGTGATATGCCGTGTCATTGAAGCATTCTCCAGCCACTAAATTTAGTACTCCCCACGTGAGTGATAACATCTTAGCCACCAGCCAGGGATTGTGCCATCTTGTTACTCTTTATAAGTCTCTGGGACATGGTGAATGTTTGACAGTTACCTGGGGCTGGCAGGATGGTACCCATATTGTGTAGGGGGCAGGGTATGGTGGGGGGAGCACAGGATTTGGAATCTGATTTATTCCACATCTTAGACCTTTACTGAACACCCACTGTGTACCAGGTGCTATATTGCATGTTAGGAATGGAGAGGTCAACGAAAAACAGCCTCTCTATTGGGTAATGGGTGCTCACAGTAAGATCTGGAATGAGGACAGGATGGGACAATCTGTAAATATATATTGCTGATACAATATGGTACATGTGCTTAGAGCCTTGAGCCCAATGAGTCTCTGAAAAAAAAAAAGATGAAGGCAGCTCCTCCCCTGTCTAGTCCATCATGGGTGGGTAGATGGATACTGTTGAGACCACATTCTATGAGATAGGATGGGAAAGATGAACACACAGGACTGATGTGCTTTAGCAAGAGCAAGAGACTGACAGAAGGCTCCCCAAATGAACTGACGTCCGAGTTCCATGTTGAAGGACAGAATGGACAGAATAAGACAAGGCTCTGAAGCATGAAATAGCAAGATAGCCATGGGAAACTTCCTCTGCTCCAAGCTCCCTCCCCAGAGGCATTGACAGGCAACTCCCTCACACTCTGGATTCTGTAACTACAGCATACTCCAAAGAGTCAGTGAGCTTGCTCAAAAGAAGGTGATGTTGTAAATGCAAAGCATGGTACAAGCTTAATATAAAGCATGGTTATACTGGAACAGTTTTTTTGGTGAACTTGAAGACATCTTTAAAGAATTTGAGCCTGTTTTCTAGAAGACTAATGGTCTCTGTTTGAGGAAAAGTTAAGGAAGAAGGCATTGGAAATACAGAAGAAACATGTCAAGTACAATGACATCATTTAGAAGCTGGCCAATAAGAAGCCCATGATGATGTTGGTGTTTGTTCTCTCCAAATAACCTGAGCATTTGAGTGAATATAGGAAGCCAATAGCAAGAACCCAATCCAGGCAGCCACCAGCAAGGTCAGACCTGTTGACTATTTGTTCGCTGTTCTATCCAACACAGCCAAATCACTTGTCTCGGCAGATGGCAAACTGAATGGTTCCACGCAGGAGACCGAGATCCGAGTATGGGAAACAGACAGGCGAGTTTGACAACAGACACAGATTTTCCTCAGCCACTGAGCAATCAACCTGCCCACTCCTCACTCTGTAAAAGCCCCAGTGCTTAGGCAGTGCATGGCAACTTTCAGGGTCTACAGGAATCTTGCAGGGAAGCTGTCACGACCATCTTTCTGCTGACCACCACTATCATACTATTTTACTGGGATTATTGAAAGCTCACCATGTGTTGAGATCCATCCTAAGAGCTTCAAATTTATGTGCAGCTAATAAGCACAACCACTCTATGAGGTACTTAGCATCACGAGGACATTGTACAGGTAAGGAAACAGAGGCTCGGAAGGTTCTAGAACTTGCCCCAGGTCATGCATCTCTTTGCTGGTAGAGCTGAGTCAAAATCTAAACAACTGGACTTTCAGCTCTCCCCACACTAGGCTTATAATTCATTTCCACCAGAAGAAAGGACTAGGTAGCTCTCATCTCACCCACATCATTCACTTTCCATTGGGAGGCTCGGGGGAGAGAGGAAATTACGGATTCAGCAAGTGGTAGAAAAATAAAGGCAGACCAAGTGAAAGTACTTCTCTCCGTTTTGAATCCAGAAGGTTCTTTTGAACCCGTCTCTGAAAGAAAAGCAGAGGAACTTAACCGAAAGAGTGTCTACCTCTCTTTTAATAGCTAGCTCACATTCTCATTTAAGATTAGAGGAGAGTTAAACACACGGGGTCTGAATAAGAAAGACAGTCACAGTGTTGCCACTGGTTGCTGTGATTAGCTATTTAACTGTAGATATGGGTGCTTGACTTTAGTGTCCTCATCTGTGAAATGGGCTTGAGAAATAACTATGGTGCCAAGCAAAGATGCCTGAGGGATAAGAGTGTAAGTACCTGTGCTGTGGCATTCTGCTTCACAGTAAATGACAAACAGAAAGTAGCCATTATCGTCACTCAGAGTTTTTGTGCTTAGCACATAGTCATGCATCATGGCTACTCCTAAGCAGTAACATTCTTACTGGTCTGTGAGAGTATTCCAGGCTATGTGAACAGATCACAAGTGCAGGACCCATGAAGAACAATAAACCATTTCTAGAAGATGACCTTACATACAAACTAGATGGTCAAGACATGAGAACGGGGCTTAAAAAACATGGCAAGTGTTCTTGAGTTGGAGCAATGGTCTAATGCAGAGATGGCAGATGTCGCTGATGGACCAAATGGTAAATAGTTTATACTTTGGTAGGACATATGGTTTGCCCATTAAACATCTCTGCAGCCTTGATGATGCTTTAAGCAATGGGTGGAGCTGATAAAATTTTATTCAGGAGAATAACAGGCCTCCAGTCTGACAGAAGTTCTTCAACTTAATAGTAAGGCCTGGGGATAATTTACATATACTATTACATAAACACATATAATATACACATCATACACATACTACTCACATATATGTATGTGTATGTTGTATGATAAAGACTTTTTTGGGGGAGATGGCACATGTCTACTCACCATAGATAGGGAGCTGCTAACAGACCAAAGTACAAAACCCACCTAAGTCCAACTTGGTGAACTAAAAAATTTTATTGGGGTCACTTATGGGAGCGGAAATGACTCAAAGACAGCTGTATCACCAGAGTCCTCCCCAATATGGATGACAGTGCATAAAAGCTGGAAACCTAGAGCATTCTGCACAGCCTGCAGGCAGCTCACAAGCTGCAGAGGGTCCCTTCCAGATGACTCTGTTGGTCTAAACCTCTTCCAGGAAGCTTCTCTGGTCTCTGCTTCTTACAGGCAGTGGATCTGGTCTCAGAGTCTTTTTCACAGCTTGGTTTGTCTGAGAGTGACTCTTGGAAGATTTATTGTTTACTTCTGGGAGGGAGGGGCCTAGTGAATCTGGTCAGTTTCAGGGACTTCCTGGAGCTATTTTGAGTTGTTTATATTCTACAGGATGGAGTGTTTATTATATAAACATGTCCATTCAAAATCACTTCTAATGCCACGCTGATCCTATTTTACCCTGTTTTCCTGACTGGAAGGGGATAGGAAGAAGTTATAAGCAGGAAGCTAGAGATCCTGTGTCATTTTTAAGCATAATTTAGGAGTGTGAAGTGAGCACAACAATGATCAGGTGTGTTGGTATGATCTCACACGTTACTGTGAAAAAAAATGTAAGAAGAATTGTCCTGATGTCTGCCTCCTTGTGATGGATTCCCTATGATCTTTGGTAAATCATGATCTCAAAATCCCAGTTTCTCTTCAGAAGTAGGAAGTGGAACTAGACTAAATGGAAAATCTACCTTATACACACATATGACTCTAAAACACCAGACAGAAGGAAGTCAACTCATGGACACTCCCTGTTTCACACACGATTTCCTATAGATGGAATTCCTATTTCCAATATATTGGCCTGCAAGCTCCCAGAATCTGCCTGTCTCTGTCCCCCTAGTGCTGGGTAACAGGCATGTGTCGCCATGCCTAGCTTTGTATGTGGGTTCTGGGGACTCTAATGCAAGACCTCACTCTTGGATAGCAGGCACCCTTAGTCACTGAGCCATCTCCCCAACCCCTGACCTTAGAACACCTTCAGTGGTATTGGGGGCTGAATAGAGTCAACTGAAACTGTCACAACTTTAATTAGATTTAAAAATGACTTTAATGTGTGATTTATCCAGGGGTTTACAATAATCATATACTCACAGGGATTCCAGTCCAATCTTAAAGGTCCTCATAGTAGAGTAGCGACTATGTAGAACAAGGTATAAGAGGACCTTTCAGTCATCCAACAGAGCTTCATTTCATGATACAATTTGTTATTTCATGTCATAATTTGAAATTTAATTTATTAAATCTTGTGGAACTTCCATCAGGAGATTAAGGAAAACAAATTATTATCATCTCCTAGGAGACTTTGCCTGCTGATGAATTTTACTTATGCCTTTTAAAGAAAACATTCACTGAGAGAAACAAGGTAAGTGGTCTGAACTACCAAAATAGTCTCAGAAAATAATAGTTGAGCAGGGACAACTGGTCCCATTCTTACTTATGAATCAAACAACCTCACCCAGCTGAGTGTGGGAACTCGGCACCCTTCACGCCAATGAATTAGTTCTAAAATGTTCCAAGGTAAGGGGCTGCAGAGGCGACTGAGTGCCTAAGAATGCACACTCTCTATTTGAGAGGTTCAGGGGTTGGAGTCAGGGACAAAGGGAGAAGGACAAGCAGCCCTGTGCCTGTGGCCATCACCTGGCCAGACATGGTTCCCCGTGGCATAGGTTGCCTCTACATACCTTCGAGCTGCCCTGCGGCCCCTTGCTCATTCAATTATGAGGAGCACTTCTCAGGGGGTCGGAGGAGAATGCAGACACGGACACAAATATACGGCGTTCGTGTGCGTGAGTTCGTGTGCAACAGCGCAATCCCACCAAACTAGTTTCACTTGTGACCTAATCATCTCTCAAACCAGCCCCCTGGAGATGTGAATTTATTAGGATGAAGAATTCTTAAACTATTACTCCTGGGCCTGGGATACACGCTTTGCATCAAGCCTGGGCATGCCAGATTTCTCGTCCAACCCATTTTCACAACCTCACACCTCTCAATCCTTCTCCCCACACCCCCAGGAAAGAACACACTCACTGTAGCTAGTAAGAAGAGAGACCTTTCATAATAAAGCCCCTAAAAATGCAAAATGCGAATCTTTTTCTTTGTCAGAAAACTCTGTAGCAAACTGGAAGGGTCCAGAGGAAGGCCATGCTTGTCCATTCAGCTTCCATCTGCATACTCAACACTCTACTCACATGAACATAATCCTTCCTCCTCCATCAGAAGGCAGAGGACACTAGTGGGATGATGGAAGAACTTGCTCTGTAATCCTGGCTTTCCTACTTAGCTGTGAGATCATGAGCAAGTTCCCCAACCACCCCTTCCCCCGTCCCCAAGCTGCAATCCATTTGCGGGACTGGAGAGGAACGGGTACCGGGAGTATTAGGGGATTATGAGGGTGACGTCTACTGCAATAACAAGGCAGTTGAGAAAAACAGAAGAAATGGTAATGTCTGGCACAGTGCTTGGTACAAAAACACTTAGCAGACGGTAGCACTTATTGTTATATTATTATCATCATTTTATCTATTACTAGTGCTGCTAGTTTGATCGTCTTGTAACACATATTAAAAAAAAAAAAAACGTTTTGTAGCCCGTGTTGTCTATGGGTATGGTGTGTGGATATGACTACAAGGGTGTGTGTTCTCCTGCCTGCATGTGCCATCGACAGAAGTAGGCACTGGGTGTCTTCTATCGCTTGTTACCTTATTTCCTTGAGAGAGAATCTCCCACCAGACCCGAAGCTTAGTATTTTAGCCAGCCTAGCTGGCCAGCAAGCTCCCAGAATCCACCTGTCTCCGTTCCCATAGTGCTGGGTAACAGGCATGTGTAGACATGCCTTGCTTTTTATGTGGGTCCTGGGGATTCAAACTCAAGTCCTCATTCTTAGACAGCAAGAACTCTTGGTCACTGAGCCATCTCCCCAGCCCCTTGACTTAAAACATCTTAAAACTAATTAATCAGCAAGAAGGATACAGGAAACAGTATGTATGTAGCATCTAGTGCTCATTAGAATCCCAACAACCCAATGTCTCATAACCTTGACTCACAAAGAATAGAATAAAAAATATTTCTCAATTTAGTCTTAAATCCAAGGTCAGGAATACTTAATCTAGCCTAGACCATCTGCCTGGGTGTCTGTCGGATTGTCCTTCTGCCAGTGGTGAATGTTTGCTTCGTCTGAAAATTCTACTGCCTTCCAAATGGGAAAACAGACAGACAGACATATTCAAGCTAAAATCTTATTGTGCCAGAGGAAAAACATCAAACTTACAAACACACAGATCTAACGACCACCTTGCCAGGGAAACTGGCCCTGAAACTCCTTTTCAAAACGTTGCGGAAACACCACCTAAAATATCAGTATCACAGAACTGGATTTTTCTCTTTAAATAAAAGAAGGGATCTGGATTAGATGTCATTTAAGATTTTCCCATCTTCATTATTCTCTAATAATATGTGTGAACACAGGTAGTTGCTTATGTACAATAAATACATTGCTTTCTTTGCTATAGAACCATGCTAAAAACACAAGCATCTTGTTTCTGCCCTTGTCACAGAAGAAACTAGAAGAGCATCCTTAGAGACAGCAGTACTTAGAACACAGAGACGCACGCCAGGATGCAAACCCCGCATCAAAATGCTGCTAGAGTTCATAACTCAAATTCCTTTATCCGGGAGCTGCTTGGGGACCCCATTAAATTGTTTTCCACAAATGCCAAGAGGTTTGACTCATTTGTTATAACATTTGAGTCATTTATAAGATATTTTGATCCAGCAAATCTGGAAGTAGCTGTCTAAAGTAAAACACATGACTGATGTCAGTTTCATCTTGCTCGGGATCAAAGCAGGGAACACCATGGAGTCCCCCAGACCTTTCCTGGGTGTTGAAATGATTTCCTTACTTACAGGTATCGGTAGGAGAATATGCCACATCACAGGCCACACTGACCTCCCTGGGAAAGAGATGTTCTACACACAGGATGTGAAAAAGTATTTTCAAACTCACAAAGCCAACTTGAATCTCTCATTAAGATCCATCGAAGAAACACAAGTTAGCACAGAAAAAAATTCTAAAGAATTCTTCAGGCTGGTGTGGTCACTGTGGCGGAGCAACCTTTCTGTCACCGGGGGTGACGAAACAAGCTGATGAAAAAGACGGGTCCAAAATGAGTTGTGACATCGAGTGGCGTCACTCAGGTCCCTGGTAGAAAACAGAATCCGAGTCAGCCATACCCAGACCCCCCAACTCTGAGTTTCTCAAATCAGAACTGGTGCCAGCAACCTGGCTTTACCAAGTCTTGCAGGTGATTTTGCATGTGAAGGTGAAGTATGCAAATTGCTGAAATAGAATCCCAGACAGCACAATGTTTGCTTTCTCAAAAACAAAAATAAAAACAAAAATAACTCAAAACCAAAACATTAGTTTCAGTCTTTATTTTTGTAAACATAAGAGAAAGTGGTCTTGCTGCAAGAGCATGCTTCAGATTCCTTGTCCCTTCTTAGGTCCTGAAGCATCATCATTTATTGTCCCTCTAATTCTGGGCACACCTCTAACAGTGAGCTGGACTCTTCATTTGCTAGTCATTTTCTGTCTTTTTTTTTTTTTAAGTGTACAAGGCTTGGTGGCCTGCTTCTGGCTGATGACACAGCAGCACACTGAGAATTCTGACAAAAATGTCACCAAACGCACCCTTTAAAAGAGATCTTCATGGGGGGCATGTCCTTTGATCTTGCTCAAATTTGGCCTTTTCCTTATTGATTAAATTGTAATTTCTCTAAAACAGCCTGTAATTGAATTATCCAGGGAAACCTGCCGAAAGGGATGAAAAGGGGCGGGGGATAAAAATAGGAAGTTGTATAATTTACAATAGAAATGATTTGGTTGCTGAGGTTTTAATCAAATCAAATGGCATCGTAAAAGAACAGGTGATTGAATTACAAGGAAAGATAATGCATGGGTCTGAAGCCTGGTGCGTCTGTGTGAAGTCTGTTGAATTCACAACTCCGATGGCCACTTCTCTCCTGAGAACAAAAGCTCTCAGGGGATCTCCCCCACTCAGGAGACCCAAATCCAGTGCAAAACAAACAAACACCTTCTTGAAGAAATGCAACACCAAATCATTCACTTCGTAATGGCTTAAAGCAGGACAGAAACCATCCCATCGTGACTTGCCAAAGGTGTCCCCTAAGCAGGCACCTAGTGAGAGGTCATGAGCCCCCATCCACGTGTCCAAGTCACCACTGAAAGACACAGAAGTAAAAATGCATATAATTATTTAATATACTGGGCAAGAACGATGTCTAAGCCATCAGTCAGTCTCCTGTGGATGCTGTTTCCTCCCAATGCTCTAAATACTTAGGTACTCCTCTAACCATGTGTATATGGGGTAATTTTCCAGTCCATGCAGATTCTGAAGTACAACTCAGAATTTGTAATCTGTTCAAAACCTGAAAATCTCTAACTCTTCCAACACGCAGAAACTCCACCTCTTCTTCCCTCGCTCATGGCCTTCAAACACAAACTAAGCCCTCTTGGTGCTCCACTCGGAATTATTTTGAGAAAATGAGCTCTTTATGACATAATGCTATTAGTCATGGCTATGAGAAATTGGACGTCCTTTTCAAAGTTATTGTTGATACCTGGGCAAAGCCAGTGCTTCCCCCCTGGGAGCTGGAAGTGATTTAATTCCTCGCTCTGGGGAGAAAGACAGAACTTTTGGCTACTGAACTTTCCAGACAACCTCTGAATCATAGCGGTGATTGTGAAGGTAGCGGGGAGAAATAGCAGCCTTGAATTCCTTTCCTGGGGTCTGGTTTTGATGGATGTGGAGGCCCCTAAAGGGTGGTGCAGACAAGGTTTAAGCAAACATGTTTTAGGGCACAGATTTTGAAAATTGAGTCCCACTGTCCCCCCTGCTGTGCCTCATTTCAGAATCCACAGCTGTCATTAGCAGAGAACAAACTGCTTTTCCAACCGCACACCGCAGCGCTCTGCTCCGGCTCGTGCTGGAAATTGCAGAACTCTTATGGAGGAGCATGTCCTGAGAGCTTGCTCCTTGTCAGAGTGTCTGATGTGTATTATCCTGGGGTGCGCCGGGGGAGCAGAGGGGAGAAGTGTGTGCACACATAGGTGCAGGATATCAAAGCTTGCACGGGGACTTCCAGGCATATGCGACGCTCCCCATTTAAAAATAAAGTCACAGGTTAACACAGGGCTCACCATGACTCAGTCTTAGAGTGGAATTTGACTCAGAATAGACTCTGATGCTGACTGGTCACAGCCACAGATAGACAGGGTCCATTTATACACACCTCGCAGACATAGAGAGTCATATGCCCTGCGAGAGGTCATGGCTCTGTGGCAATGTTAGAGTCTCCAGATACAAGTTCAGTGACCTTGCTAAGAACCCAAAGACTAGTGAAGTAGATTCATTGTTTCTTCCTTCTAAGAGTTTGTTGAAGTCCAGGAAGCCCAGATGAGGGCTCTACCCCACAGATCTCAATTGAGACTCATCTATACCCACAGCCTTCCCAGCACGATGTCTGCACAGAATCCCACACAACTGTAAGCAGCTGTTCATCACAGCAAGGAAGAGCAGAGCATTGTAGGCATCAGTGAGATGGAAATCCACAGCTCGGTCATGGTTCTGTCCAACACCGGCTAGCTGTCAAATCAGTGCAAGCCACCCACCGGCTTTGGGTACGCAGCTTTCTCATTTATAAGATGGAGTACGGGAGGAAAAGAAAAAGAGTCAAACATTTGCCAGCATCCCTTATAGCTAACTAACACTTCTCTTCTCACCCTGAGTGTAAAATGTAACAGGTCACATAGAACAAAGAATTGCCAGTGTAAGATGATGTGATGAAATAATACAGGGCAAATACTGTTAGTATTTAATAATAGTGAAACCATAATGCCAGCAGTACCACCTCCTTAAGGCTTCTGAGAGTCTTCACTTAGATATAGGACATAGTCTCAGTGTAAAGTCTGATAACCTGCTAAGGGTAAACTGAGCTAAACCATACTTTTCCTGAAGACAGGCTGGCCACCACACTCTCAGTCGTTACCCCAACAGGGCCTATGTTCCCATGATAGAGACTCTGGGGCAGCTAAGAGCCCCTTCTGCTGAGGAGACGCGTGCCTAAGGACACATGTGACGTCCAAGTCCAGTTAGAGAAATGACAGCTGTTCTGGATTCCTACGCTCGCCCAGAAGCCTGGTTCCATCTAGAAGGGAATGCTTGCTCAGCTAATG